>JAENPR010001283.1:0-179643 GCA_018135685.1 Themeda triandra
GTATAGGCGATGCAGCTCGTGTACCTGGTAGGATGATTGCCCAGAACAATGGCGATGATCAGTACGAGTTCATACATTGAAAGAAGTACGTAGCAACTAGCAACAGTGAAGAAGACGAGAAAGACGAAAGCTAAAGAAGCAAAGTTTCTTAGTGGTTGATTTACCTGCTGCCTGAAGGTTTCTTCGTGCTTGAGCATGGCCATCTTCATGACCTCCATGTCGCATTGCCTCACAAGCTGTATCTGCCTGTCCATCATCATCCTCTCGTAGCTATAGCCGCTCTCAGTTCTTGCTCGATCAAGCTTGGCTATCGATCCCGGCGCTGGAACTGGAGCTAGCTGGAATAACACACAAAGCTGTTGAAGGAGAGAGCAGGAGGGAGAAGGTGTTGTGATGGTTCTGAAAGCTTGGGGTGGCAGGGGGAAGGATTTATAAACACCAGCTCCAAGGCTCCGACGCCCATGGGGGGTGCCTTTCCGTTCGCTAGAAACTAGGGAGGGATAAAATTTTGCATGCCTCCCTCCTTTGTGGCAGCAGGGCAAACAAACAGGAAGAGGAAAAGAGAGGACCCACAGCTGCATGCATGCGCCCTGGCTGGCTAATGGCACATTGTCAGTGTCTTGCTAAGCTAAGCATGCATGCAAGTGCACCCCTCGCAGAGCAGACAGGCCTGCAGGAGTCCAGCTTAATCTTCTTCTATCTACCTCGTCACCCCATGCACGCGCGGGGCCCATATGTGCATGCATGGACCTGGACACCCGAATTTTTTTTATTTTTAGCATCTTTTAAAAACTATTTACGAATCTGATACGCCAAAAATTTTATTTCCAAATCTAGCACATTTTGCCGCGCCGTAAACTAAGACGCGGTATAAACACGGCAACCGCAGCCGTGCATGGAGGCGCGACAAAACTGTCGATCGTGTATCTGGGCGCTGACGTGGCGAGCTTGCCGCGCCGCCATGCATGGGCGCGGCTGAAGGCTCGTAGCCCAGGCGATTAAATGCTATGCCAAAGTCTATCGCGGGTCACGGTGCAGCACTTATTTGGTTCACATGCAAGCATGCACTGGCATGGTACGGTGTCTTGTAAGGGCGAAAGCTAGCTACTCTATGATGGTACTAGTTACAGGCATAGGCCTACGCGTATTTCAAAGAGCTGCTACTGTTGATAACTAGGGAGAGGCATTAAATTGTTGAAAGAGAAGAGACATTGATATAGATCTTGTTAAATTTAAATATATAGTAAAAATATAAATATTGAGAGGATATTTTATAGTTTATTATTACTCTCTCCGTCTCAATGAACATGCAATTCTCTCCTCCCAGAAGCTAAACATTACGCAGTTTGATTATAATTATATAAAAGAATACTAACATTTATGAGACAAGTAGCGTTAGATTAGTTATGAAATATATTTTTATAATAAATTTATTTTTAAAATATAAATGTCAATACTTTTTGTTACAAATTTGGTTAAAGTTGATATAACTTGACCGACATATTTCTCATATTTGCATTATTCATTGGTACGGAGGGAATAGTTTATCAAAAATATGGATTCTTTAAAAATATATTTATGTTTTATATATACAAATTTTTATTTTTTTGTAAATATACAAATATTTTTAATAGTTTTAGTTGTATTTTCACTGCACTTCCATGCACTGTCCAAAGTGGCCTAGGGACATGGGTACATGCTAGCTGGGATGCGTAGGGTGTGTCACTGTCCACTCTCTCTATCTCTCGTGCATATAACTGTTCACTCTCTCCCTCTATCTCTCTCGTGCATACAGTACTGCTACAACTCTCGTGCATAGGTACTCAACAGCCAATGAATGAGGGGCTGATGCATGCACGTTTGACTTTGCCATGGAGCATTTAACTCATGGCTTGGCAGTGGCAGCTTCAGCCGCGCCATGCATGGTGACAACGGCAAGCTCGCCACGTCAGCGCCCGTATTGCCACGGTTGCAGTTTTGTCGCGCCGCCATGCCGAGCCGCGATGTGTGTTTATGCGCGCCTTGTAGTTTATGCGCGGTAAAATGTGCTTTAGATTTGGAAATAAAATTTTTAACTCATCAGATTCGTAAATAGTTTTTAAAAAGTGCTAAAAATAAAAAAAAAATCACCCAAAGCAACTGGTACTCGAACCAGGAGGAGCCAAGGGTGCATTTCAAACAGTGCACACACTTTGTGAGTATGTGATGCAGTGTACATGTGTGCCATGATCATTGCTTTTGTGCAGTTTGTTTAGTACATTTCCTTCTCAATGTCATGTGTGCAACTAAGAAAGATATTCTAGTGAGATGGAGCTGTCCAGCTTGTCACTGAAAACAAGCAAAGGCAAGGAGAGCATGAGCTGATGATGATGGATGAGCAATGCGTGCGGCTCCTCTTATTCAGTGCTACCTGCATTATTGCCACATTTGCAATGTTGCGTCGATATGTACATAATTGGATGCATCTGTCTATCCAAATGGATGAATGAATCTAACATTAACAAAGCTAGTTGCAGTTCTTGTTGCTGGAGTTGGACGTTGGTGCCGGCCTTCTGCTCTTCTCTGAAAGAAACAAACGATTACAAAAATCTAATCGACAACTCTGTGCTGCAGTTGCAGGAGGAGCAAGTCAGCTGAGAAGGCAGCAAAGGCAGTTGGATATGGATGGATGCAGACTTGCAGTGATCCCTTTGACAGGAAGCATGAAACCATGCATGCATCATGTCTGCACAATGCTGAGAAACTGATTTGATATTGCTGTTGCAATGCATGCGCAGTTGCTTCATCAAACAAATTGCAATTACTTATCCCTGTTAGCTATGGTGAATGCTTCATTCAACGGTGATTAGCCGGAGGTATTCAGTAACTGAAACGCCTAATTAAGCAAGAGGATGGGTGGATGGATAGATGGTCCGATGGAGGACAAGACAGCGGTGCACGCTTTGCCGGTGGAGGGAGGCGCAGCCGTACACCGTGCTGGGCCCACAATTGGAGAGAGAGAGAGAGAGAGAGAGAGATGAGACATGAGAGAGACTTCCCTTCTTTTTCGGCTTTCTTTTGGTCTCCTCCCTAGTGCAAATTGCAAAAGCCCTTTTATGGATAAGATAAAACACTGTCACACAGCAGTGCAGTCCCTTGAAAATTTCTTTCATGCAGCTTGTCACTTAGACAAAAAGATCTGCCAAAAAAAAAAGATTTTTGATTTCACAGGTTTCTAGCTAGTATAGGTAATCCCCACTTAGGCACTAACAAAAAGAGCTGCAAAAGAATACTATTTCCTCAATCACTGGGACTTATTACTACTCCTTTACAATTGATTAGCAATTGTTAATACGAAGAAGTAGCTCAATGCAAAAAATGCATTTATCATCATGGCAAAATTAGGCCCAAAAAGGTGTGAAAAACAGTAGAAGCTTTGTAGGTAGGGGAGAAAGTCACCTCCCTCTCCCTTTGCATACTTCTAAAGCTAAAGCCTACTTTCGTCAGGGGTTTTGGGGTCCTTTTTTCCACCAATTACTCCATGATTTTCAGGACGGGAAAAGGAGACCGGGCGGCCGGCTAGCTCATCGATTGTTTCCTCTGCAGAAGTTTGCATTTGGCCAGCAGAGTGCAGTGGTTCTCAAAAGCATATATCGGCCAACTAGAACAGCATTTTCTGAATCTGAATTCTGAACTCAAAAGACAAATACAGTAAGGGGGCAGTGAATGATTCCAGCCTTCTGGCTTCTCTGCAAGTTCGTTCGTCGACATCAGTGGACACTCCTGAGATTTTTGTTTCTGAAGAGAAAGGATTCGCCAAAAACATGCAACAGTTATCTGATTGTTCGGTCCTGCTAAGTGCTAACTGAAATTTGGTGCAGATTTGTATGAGCTCCTTGACAAAAAATGTTCTCTGCCTGTCTGCTGTCGCCTGTAATTCTGAAGATTTGTATGAGCTCCTTGACAAAAAATGTTCTCTGCCTGTCTGCTGTCGCCTGTAATTCTGAAGCTCGTTTTTGGTCTGAATGATCCAAAACCGTCACCATGTTTTTAGTCTGAATGATCCAAAACATCACCATGGATGCAGACTTGTTGCAGACAATCTAGAAGTCAGTGTAGCAAAAAAACAAAGGGATTAACCTCTGAGGACAAAATAAACAGCTCCAAAATTATACTGACCTGGTACCAAATAGCTAGGAGCCAATGATAAAGTAATCAGGGAGGGAGCACAGCATGGCATGCATGCTCTCACTCGCATCGCACGGGCAGGCTGAGAGAGAGAGAGAGAGAGAGAGAGAGAGAGAGAGGTGCTGGCTAAAATTCAGTGCTGAACTTTTCAGAGAGGAAAGCATGCACATCGGTCGCCGCGAGGAATTCAGCAGGCTGCAGCCTCCGTTCTGTCGCCCCTCCGCGGCACGGGCTCCTCGAGGCCGCGGCCGTCGTCATCATTCCGGTCTCCTAGAAGCCTGTGCCGAGTGTGTGAGTAACAGCTGGATTATTAGGGCAAAGCCATTAGGCATGGGGGTTTTAGCTAGGTTTAGGCCGTGGACTACTGTGGACAAATGCTGGTGGTTTGAAAGAAGAGAGGCGAGTGTGCCATCATGACTGTCATCATCATTGCGTCAGGGCGAGAGTGGGTGCGAGTCTACCCCATACCTAGAAAGGTTGATAAGCACGGGTTCTACAAGTGATGTATTGCAATTTGGAGAAGTGTTTGGGAAATGCAAATGATGCTCTCTCAAAATTCCTGAAATGTGCCCTGTGAGTCTCAATAATGCAAGTTTTATAGAGTTCCATTCACATTAGTTGTGCTGACATGACACATATTAATGAAAAAAAAAAGATGATAAGAGCTTCATGGGAGTAGAGAGTTTTCGTGGTGGTGAAACTCTTGTGCTATTTACAAAATACTCCCGATCCGGTCCATTTTGTTGGCCCGGGAAGGCCAAATTCAGAGACAGATATAGTATTAGCTCTAGGTGACAACCTCCGTATTTCTATCAACCGAGCTAGGACATTCCATAATTAATTGACTTTGGGTAACCCCACTATGTCAGGTATTACGGCCAAAACAAAAAACGAGCATGCACAATTGACTCTGGGTAACCCCACTTCATCGACAGGTGGGGCTGGCATCAAGGACAACCGTCGGGTGACCATGAACTCGGCGCAATGATTTGATGGACTCCTAACCTAAAACTTATTGGGGCGCCACCGCCGACACCACCACCGAGGCGCCACCACCGCTTGCGGCCCCGTTCCTCGCCTCCGGCCTCGTTCTGGCGGTGGCACGCGGAGCGGGGTCCGCATCGATTTCCGGTTTTTCTGTTTTCATAGGGTTTTAATCGAGTCCTAGGTCTAGGGTTTGCTCGCCGTCGATGTTCGGCGGCGGAGTTAGCCCCATTTGGTCGGAGGAGCATGGCTCCTTTGCGACTTGGTCTTCCAGTGGCCGGCGATGCGGAAGCGGTGGCGACGCAACGGAATAATTTCTCCAGTCTCTTTTGTTCTCCGATGGCGATCTACCCCTACGTCAATGGAGAGATTTGGGAGAACTCTCTTGGAGTCGAGGGCCGGCGCATCGTTGTCTTCGTCGGATGATGATCTTGTTGACCCTGTTACTCTCGAGGAACATGTTTGGTGAAAACACGAACCTTTGCTCGGGTTGACGGCGATGGAATCGAAGGATGCGTCGTTAGTACGGGGAGTTGGCCGATGCGCAGGGAGGCAACGTCGGGCGATTCACCCGGAAGTAAGTCCTCCTCTGCGGCCTCCACCTGTGGAGATTGGCTCACAGTGCTGACGACGACGATTGGTACGCGGCCGATGGCGGTGGCGATGGATCTTTGAAGGCTTCGAGGAAGATGAACGGGAGTTGTAAACTTCATGTAATTTTCCTTTCTTTAAAGTCGATCTGGCAAAAGGGCTGGTGTAAGGCACTAAGATGAATACATGTTTCTTTAAAAAAAACTCCCCACTTCGTCAGGTATTAAGGCCAAAACAAAAAAAGAGCATGCACCAGATATAGAGAATGAGACTGTCCGCAGCCATGAACGCAATACCAGACGCTAGACTCCACATCAGCTTTTACCGGAGCCCGGAATGAAAAAAAGAGCTGCAGCGGGACCTGGAGAGCAACCGCCACCCGCTCGTGGTGCGCCATTTTCAGCGTTCGGCCGCGAGATTCCGTTCGGCCGGTGCATGCACGGGAGAGAGGCAGCGCATGGGTTGGAGAGAGAAAGCACGGATCAAATGGCGGGCCCCACTATTTTAGCCAAGTTAAAAATGCTATAACTCATAAATTAAAAACCCAAATTAAATTCTGATTGCACCATCGAATCCGTTTCAATTAATCCTTCAAAACTAAATCTCACATGGATATATTTAGATAAAGTGACAAGTGGGCCGGTGAAATGGAGTATGAGATATGGAGGTTCATGAGTGCGGAAGAAACGTATATGGAGTAGAGAATCTTGATGACCAGGACGTATGGAGTAAGAAAATGGAGGTTGATGAGTGCGGGTAGTCTGAGAGGGAGTGTAAGTGTGTTGGAAACTGAGCCATAAAATCCACATTGAGGATGGCCTAACTAGCTGCGATGGATTTATTTTTCTGGTAAAAAAAATACTGCACTGGACAGAGTAGGGTTTGTGAAATTTAAATCTGTCAATTGAACAATATCTTTTGTGAGAACCAAGTTCAGGAGTTTCTTGGAGTAGTTGACACAAAGTTGGTACTAGCAAATTAGTCTGCACAATTGCACAGCTAAAATTAGCAATATTTTTAGGTCCAAATAATATCTTACTATTACTAATTGGAGGTCTCAATGGAGGCTCTACGTTAACTCTCACCGGATCTTAGGAAAAAAGATAATTGCTAGAAATTCTCATGTTAATCGAAACATCCGGCCCTTCAAATATAAGTCTATATCACCTAGAACCATTGGATCTATCTTAAAATTACCCACCTCTGCTATTAATAAGTAAAAAAGGTTAAAATATCTTTTCCAAAGAGAACAACATATCGAGGAAATCCATCTCCAAGTGGTATACGTCGTCCATAAATAAATATATTTATTTTCAAAGAGAAAAACGTTTCGAGGAAATCCATCTTCCAAGTGATATACGTCGACCATAAATAAATAAATATATTTATTTTCCAATTTTAGAGGTAAAATCTCTTTTCCACTTCCACCAACAACCTCTGCTATTATTAGTAAAAAACATAATTGAGAAAAATCTATCTAGCGAAGTGGTATACGTAAATGGTTAAAATATTAATAGCTTTCTTTTTCAACTCTACCAATCACATCAGACATATATTAATTTAATTTAAAAAAATAATTAAAAAAAGATACGTTAAGAACATCCAACATAACAGTTTATCTCCATGGTTAAACATCTTTTTCTCCACCTTTACCAAGTACACGTACATCCATGCGGTTAATATATTATTGAATCCAATCTATGAGCGCAGACAGAAATAACAAACACATATATGTGTCGGACACCAATAAACATGCATAATATATTATTATACATGCAGACCTGCGGGCAGCCTATATATAGTTTGTGAGCCGCGTACTAACAAACACTTTTTCATCGTCCTTCCAGGTACGGCTCTACCCATCTGTCTTTACATGTTTTTTTTTTTTTTTTTTTCAAATCACCATCGAATAAAAACTCATCTATTCACCACGGAACTCCATTGCTGTTTCCACATCATCACGATCCAAAAGGTCTACCGGATCATTCACGGAACAAAGGTATGTCTCTTGCTGAGTTTATTTACGATCTAATTTGGTTCTTTTAATCTACATGAAAAAATAAAAAAAATAATGCCAACATTATTTTGTTTTTTCTACAAGTGCAATGGTTAGCAAAACGTTAAGTGAGATTAGACTAGGAAAGGAATTATGGAAAATCAAAGCACGAGTCACTAGAATATGGGATGCAATCTTGCTCGGTAGTGGCGAACATATCAGTCTTGATATGATCCTTATTGATCATCAGGTATGTTTTCTTATCATATTTGTTATAATCTCTGATTGCTTTGCAAATCTTATTTAAAAAAACAGGGTAGCAAAATACATGGAGTTATCAATAAGGCATATATAGAAAAATCAAACCACTAATTGAAGAAGGTAAAGTCTATGCCATTTCAAATGTCAAAGTCACAGCAGCTGCACAAAAATACCGGCCAGTGGAGAATGATAAGGTAGTCAACTTCTTGCCCACAACTAATATAAAGAAGATCGATACACAAGACATTCCAATAGTTTTCGGTTCTTTGAGTACGTATAGACATGCTTTCTAATAGAATAAATATGGACACGTACCTCTCAGGTAAACTACATGAGAAGGTAAACTACATGAGAACTCATACAACTTCACAAGTTTGAGATCCGATTACACTGTTTCAAAAATATTTTTAACAAAGAAAAATATAGTTCAAGAATCCACGTGGCAAATATAAAAAAGGTAACACTTCTTAGTAATATGCTTATTTGTACTTCTCATTCTTTTAAAACCCATTTATTTTACTTCAGTTCAATGACCTATGTTCATTTTGTTTTTATTTAAATTAAAGGAAATAGAAGATACCTCAGATAAATATTATATAGGAACTACTTAGAGTGAAGACCCAGGCAGTGATACAAATTTTGCCATGAAAGAATATGTAAAAGAAGGCATAAAGGCTGGAGAAAGATTGGCTGCTAAGGTATACTAAACTACATCACAATGCCTCTTCTATTTTTAATATGAGCAAAATAGTATTGTCCATGCACAGTTTCAGGACCAACAAAGCACTAAAGGAGAAGTGGGGGCTCATATGTCTGATATGCACAGATCAGAAAATAAGAAAAAACGCAAAGAGAAAAGCCAGTCCATTAAAAAGTCAAACAAAGAGGTACTCCATAAAAAGAAACAAAATATTTTATTATAGATAATTCAGTTTCATTTGTATTACTAAGTAACCTAATTGGTTCTTATCATTTCAGGCAAGTTCAGACAAAAGGACAACAAAAGAACCAAAGAAGATGGACCGAGGTAAAAGAAAGAGCCAAAAAGAAGTGAAGAAAAAAACTTACACCTAAATAAGTAATTTAAAAAACAAAAGTTTGATGACCAATCCTTTTTTAGTTAAAAATTAATATACACATAACACATGGAACAAAATTTCCAACGTAAATAAATTACATTAAACCAAAGTCAAACCCGTGCAGAGCACGGGTTGATGAACTAGTTGGTATAAATATTGATTAACACAAAGGAAGTATTCACCCGTACTAACTTGAACTTTTGTTACTTCAAATATTAATCAATCGTACGGCTGGTTTTTTTGGCTTGTTTATGGAAATATATCATTTGCATATGCAATCCTATGCTTATTTCACAGTTGAAAATAGTAATAGAAAAGAAAGTATAATGAAGCATTATCCTATATGTACCCTCTCCAACCACGAATATAAGCATTTTTCATAATTCAAAATTATCCAAAAATGTAAACATGTTTTGCATCATTAAAAACTTAGTGTTTTATAAATCAAAAGTTCATTAGTTCCTACTGGTTACAGTGGTATCATTAGAAAATATATAGCCATGCATTGATTGCATCATTATATTATTGCAAGGCATCACACATTTTCTTCCTTAATCTAACCTAAAAGTCACCCTTAAATTTGTACAGAAGGGATTAATATGCATATGCCAAAAAGAATATTTTAGCACTTCCATCCTTATGCAAAAATGTCAGCAAGTATCGATGGCATGTTAGTCCAAAAACAATCATCAAGAAAGTATTCATGTATGGTTAGTTATGTGCATAGCTGCCTATTTTAATTTCTACAATAATATACTTGTTTGCCATTATAGATATTGGTTACTATTTCTACAAACTTAATCAAAACTATAATATTTTAAGGATCTTGAACAAAATATGCAGCTAACAGATTATTGCTAAGTGAATCACTCACATGTTTTTGTATTTTTGTGTTATGAATTCTTGTGTTTTTCAAACAACTCTTTCTAGCTGTTTCCTATATTTTTTCTTCTTTCCTTTATTTTACTACTATACAAACCCATTTCATTTCTATGTTTTTTATTCTTTTTTATTCCTAGATTCTAAATAGCCCCCTAATTAATCTCAGCCTGACTTGTTGGACCCACGTAACCAAAGGTCAAGATTCCTTCTTACAATGACTAATGCGTATAATAGCAGTGTGGATAACTTATCAACGTGTATAGCTTTTTATTTTTATAAGCCTTGAGACTGAAAGTGGAATATTTTTTACATATATGATACCAGAAAGAAACATGGTCAATGGTGACTTGCAAAGTCATGCTGCTGCAAGGAGAACAAAGATATGCAGACATATAAAAATCAAAGTACCAAGTGCAATTAGTGTAAGCAGACGATTAGTTAATCACCAACCGGAAACCAGGATTGGTCAAGTCGTCATCCATCCCTGACCCTGAACCCGGCCTGTGGCAGCACTCAGTATTCAGATGACTGTTGGAGAACCCGACGGGTTTGTCCGGCACGCACGCTCGGCACCTGAGCGGCGCACCGAAAGAAGAAACATGAGTGGGGAGAAAGCGATCGGGAAGCAGCAGAAAGAGATGACAGCAGGACACAGGAGGGGCCTGAAAAGACGAGTGTTACGTGATGACCTCACACTAACATTTGTAGCCCAAAAGTGCGCACATTATTCTCTAGGCCTCTTGTTCCCCATTTCTCTCTCCAATTTGTTTGTTATCCACGCATGGACTGAACGTCTCGACTCAACTCTCTATAACGGTATAATGTGAAAATAGGATAGTACTATATGAACGTGTGTTTCGCTCTTTTTCTTCTCTGGGTGCATGGGCACCAGTTTGGGTATATTGTGTATGTCATATGAACGTGCGCATGACAAAAGTACTGTTTAAAAAACAGTAAAAATATAAACAAGTCGTTAACTCGTGAGTTCATCTATGATTTTAAAATTGAACTTTTTAAATGATATAGTTGACGTGATCATCGACCATAGAGCATCTACGATGACTTTGTCAACCACAAGATTTTTTTTCTGACAAGAAAAGACTGTACTTATTTTTTTAAAAAAATAGACACCTAAATTCGCTCCCGACGGGATTCTAATCTGGGTGGCTAGGTGTAGTGCCATATTGAGTCACCTAGTCAAGTGAGCCAGGCTCACTTCCCGTCAACCTCAAGAATTACTAGCTTTCATAAATTGTAGGATGTACATGCTTTCATAAATTGTGAAGTCAAAATAATAATTTGTTAAACATCTCTCTATATGGGTGCCAGTGATAAGGGCAATTTAAATTCACAGCAAAAGTAACAATGGTGGGCTATTCCAATTACATACATTTTTTTTCTCTATCACTCAAAAGGATTACACGTCTTGGTATTAAGATAGAGAAAATGTTTAATACAATATGTGCCTTAGCTGCGCCCTAAGGAGTCAGAAGAATTGGACATGGATACTTCTATGGTGTTACATACTACAATGGAACAATAATCAACCCAAAAAAGGCGTTGGCTAGGAGGGCAATGCCTGAGTGGCAACGGCGCGCCGCCGCTTGCGCGCGCACCTATGTTGCCGACTAGCAGGAACAACTCACAAAGAGCCTCCATGTTACCAGGGTCACCGCGGAGACGATCCATATGCATCCAAGGCTGATATGGACGGAGGCGACATCCACTGGTTAGTCCTAGATGCTTCATGAATCATGACAAGGTGCTCACCACGCTTAATTGGACACCAGGTTACGGGACTGGCTCTGCGCCGCAATCCGCTTCCTCTTTGGGAGCGCGGGCAGTGCACGTGTCCGTCGTGGGTCGTCGCATCATCTCTGGGTAACTCTGGGAGAGGCGGTTGCCTCACCTTTGAGAGGGATGAGTGGAATAAATCACTGGGGGTGAGAGGGGTGTTGGAGTGAAAATGCTTGTCAAGGCATGCGTCCACATTAGGCGGTCGCCAAAGCAGTCAAGCACCCATGCGTGTTGGTGCTCCTGCTAGAGGACTCACGACGAATGACTGAATGAGGCAGCGAGCTCCTCCAGCATTGGGTCGACACACACGCTGAGAGCTGCATACTGCAGGTTTTCATGTCATCCTGAGGCTGAGGTACTGCTGGCACTGCAGCAGCCACGGCGCGTGCTGCCTCATCGTCATCATGCCTTCTCCAAAGTCAAACGCCGCCACGGCCCTCTGGCACGGCGGCGGCGCGTGGAACACCGCCGGGCCGTCATCGGAGTAGTACTCGGCCGACGACGGCGGCGACGAAGACAGGTCGATGCTCGCGCCGGAGCAGTCGGACCCGAACGGGGAGGAGCTGCCACTGCCGGCGTTGTCACGCTGCTCTGCCTGCCTTTGCCTCCTCCTGGTGCTGTTCTTGCGACGGCCGACGGCGAGCGTCAGCTCCAGCTCCTCGTCCTCGGCCTCATCGGCGCTGACGATGTACTGGTCCGCGGGGAGCTGCAGGTCCAGCGCCCGCCGCGGCTGCTTGCTGCGCCGGCGGGTGGTCGTCAGCACCGCCGGCGCGTCTCGGCCGGTCAGGTCGCTCATCAGCTCCCTCTGGATGCGGTACAGGCGGTGCAGCTCGTGGACCTGATTAGGATGATTGCCAAAGAACAATGGCGATGATCAGTAGCAGTTCATAGTTCATACATACATATCATTTTCAGGATGAAATAAAAGAAGTAGCAATGGTGTGATGCATGTCGTGGTGAAGAAGAAGAAGAATGAAGAGCACAAAATTTGTTGGTGGTTTATTTACCTGTTGCCTGAAGGTTTCTTCCTGCTTGAGCATGGCCATCTTCATGACCTCCATGTCGCATTGCCTCACAAGCTTCCTCTGCCTGTCCATCATCATCCTCGAAGCTATATAGCCGCTCTCTGTTCTTGCTCGATCGAGCTTGGCTATCGATCCCGGCCGGTCACCAGATTCAATTCTTCAGTGCCGAGCTGGTGTTGGAACTGGAACAACACACGAAGCTGTTGAAGGAGGGTGTTTGTGGTGGTTCTGAAACCTTGGGGTGACAGGGTGAGAGGATTTATAAACAGCTGCTCCAAGGCTCCAACGCCCATGGGGGGTGCCTTTCCGTTCGGATTTTTTTTTTTTATTTTTAGCACTTTTTAAAAACTATTTACGAATTTGATGAGTTAAAAATTTTATTTCCAAATCTAGCACATTTTACCGCGCCATAAACTAAGGCGCGGCATAAACACACTGCCGCGCCGTGCATGGCGGCGCGACAAAACTGCAACCGTGGCAATACGGGCGCTGACGTGGCGAGCTTGCCGCGTCACCATGCATGGCGCGGCTGAAGCTGCCACTGCCAAGCCATGAGTTAAATGCTCCATGGCAAAGTCAAACGTGCATGCATCAGCCCCTCATTCATTGGCTGTTGGAGTACCTATGCACGAGAGAGTTGTAGCAGTACTGTATGCACGAGAGAGATAGAGGGAGAGAGTGAACAGTTATATGCACGAGAGATAGAGAGAGTGGACAGTGACACACCCCTACGCATCCCAGCTAGCATGCACCCATGTCCCTAGGCCACTTTGGACAGTGCATGGAAGTGCAGTGAAAATACAACTAAACTATTAAAAATATTTGTATATTTACAAAAAAAAATAAAAATTTGTATATATAAAACATAAATATATTTTTAAAGAATCCATATTTTTGATAAACTATTATTCCCTCCGTACCAATGAATATGCAAATATGAGAAATATGTCGGTCAAGTTATATCAACTTTAACCAAATTTGTAACAAAAAGTATTGACATTTATATTTTAAAATAAATTTATTATAAAAATATATTTCATAACTAATCTAACGCTACTTGTCTCATAAATGTTAGTATTTTTTTTATATAATTATAATCAAACTTCGCAATGTTTAGCTTCTCGGGAGGTGAGAATTGCATGTTCATTGAGACGGAGAGAGTATATAATAAACTATAAAATATCCTCTCAATATTTATATTTTTACTATATATTTAAATTTAACAAGATCTATATCAATGTCTCTCTTTTCAGCAATTTAATGCCTCTCCCTAGTTATCAATAGAGCAGCTCTTTGAAATATGCTGTAGCTATAAGCTAGAACTAGTACCATCATAGAGTAGCTAGCTTTCAGCTCTACAGTGTTACTGTACCATGCCAGTGCATGCTTGCATGTGAACCAGCGTGCTGCACCTGTGACCTGTGATAGACTTTGGCATAGCATTTAATGAGCCATGGCTTGGCAGCTTCAGCCGCGCCATGCATGGCGGCGCGGCAAGCTCGCCACGTCAGCGCCCGTATTGCCACGATTGCAGTTTTGTCGCGCCTCCATGCACGGCGCGGCCATGTGTTTATACCGCGCCTTAGTTTATGGCGCGGCAAAATGTGCTAGATTTGGAAATAAAATTTTTGGCGTATCAGATTCGTAAATAGTTTTTAAAAGATGCTAAAAATAAAAAAAAATTCCCTCTAGCAGCTAGACACTAGGAGAGGGATAAAATTTTGCATGCCTCCCCGCCCCCTCTTCTGGCAGCAGGAAGAGAGAGAGAGAGACCCACAGCTGCATGGAAAAGAGAGAGAGAGTGGGACCCACAGGTGCATGCATGCACCCTGGGACGGCTAATGGCAAACTGTCAGTGTCTTGCTAAGCATGCAATTAGTGCCCCTTGCAGAGCAGACAGGCCTGCAGGAGTCCAGCTTAATCTTCTTCTAGCTACCTCGTCACCCCATGCACGCGCGGGGCCCACGTGCATGCATCGACATGGACGGACCCAAAGAAAGGCAGGAGGAGCCGATGAGTGAATTTGAAACAATGCACACACTTTGTGAGTATGTGATACAGTGTATTGTACATGTGTGTCATGATCATTGCTTTTTTGTGCACTTTGTTTAGTACAGTTCTCCTCCTCATGTCATGTGTGCAAGCAAGCAAGAAAGATATTCCTAGTGAGATGGAGCTGTCAGCATGTCACTGAAAACAAGCAAAGGGGAGGAGCATATGAGCTAGCTGATGATGATGGATGAGCAATGAGCATATAAGCAAGAAGGTTTATCATTATTGCCACATTTGCAATGTTGCGTGCATTATATATATAAATAATTGGATGCATCTATCTATCCAAATAGATGAATGAATCTAACATTAACAAAGCCACTTGCAGTTCTTGTCTCGTTGCTGGAGGACGTTGGTGCCGGCCTTCTGCTCTTCTCTGAAAAAACAAACGATTACAAAAATCTGATCGATAACTCTCTGTGTTGCAGTTGCAGGAGGAGCAAGTCAGCTGAGAAGGCAGCAAAGGCAGACGAAATAGGTAATTGTACAATTACGACACCACGTGAGATGCATAGCTCCGTAACTTTCGGATTGGCTGTCCGGGCGATTGCGGAGGCGATCGCGACCCCGACCTCGATCTAGGTCGCCGCGCCGGCGACCTCGATCCTGCTCCACCGCCGGCCACCGCGGCCACGGTGTCCACGCCCCGCCTCCATCACCGCAGTTTGGAGACGGCCCGCCGCATATGGTTGGTTAGCCGGGAAGGCGCCTTCGACGTACGTTGACCGCTAGGGTTTTGCCGCTTAGGTTTCCTGGTCGGGATTGTTGTTCGTGGTCGTGCAGCTACTCGCACGGCGCACGGTGTTATCTCCTTCTAATCGCTGGCGATGTCGGTGTCAGGAGAGAAAGGAGTGGGGAGTGGGGGCGCTACCCCAAACCCTAATGTCGCGGAGATGTTCCGGAAACTCCACCTTACGGAGGAGGAAGGAGCGGTGCTTGATCTCAGTGACGAAGAAGAGGCGTTGGCCGCGGCGCCCGTTGAATGGGCACTGGTTGGCAAGATCCTGTCCCCGTTCCCGATACACGTCGATACAATCCGTATGGCGATGAAGCCTGCTTGGGGCAACCCTGTAGGCTTGAAGATCCGGGCAATAGCGGAGAAGGAAGACAACAAGTTTGTGGCGGAGTTTGGCAGCCCGCGTGACAGGGAGAGGGTGCTTTGCTAGGGGCACCATGGATGGTGAAGAAGTTTGCAGTCTTTTTTGTAAGGTCACAATGGCTAGAGGGGGGGGGTGAATAGCCTAATAAAAATTTCTAGCAAGAATACTAGACAAACCAATTAGAAAGCAAGGCGGCAAATGTGCAAAGCAAGTGTTTCGACTACTCTATGCAAGCCGTCCTACCATGCAAGGCTACTCAATTTAATTGCACGCACAACAACGGTGATCAAGCTACACAATGTCGGTTCACCGAAACCAACCAAGCAATTCTACCCACGGGATTTAAGCTACACAATGAGTGGTTCCCGACCGACCACAACAATCAATTCTACTAAGCGGTAAGTAAGGAGAGGATGGAAGGTTATACCGCCGCGAAGAGTAGAAGATAGCCAATCACCGGTGTAGAAGCCAATCACCTAGAGATGCTCAAGCACAATCACAATGGAGGTCGAAGCCTCGGCAATCACAAATCAACACAATGATATTTACCGAGGTTCACTTGCTTCCCGGCAAGCTAGTCCTCGTTGTGGCGATGCACTTGCTTGGTGAGTTGCCCGCTCAATTGGCTCGGTGCCAAAGACCCCAATGGGGAGCCGCAATCTCCACACAAGACAAGGATCCACAAGCCACGAGCAATCGACTAGAGTATCCTTTCGCGAACTCCGCGGGGAAGGATCAAGAACCCCTCACAAGAACCCGGTGTGGCCTCGAACAATCACCAAGTCGAGCTCAACCACCACCCGCTGCTCCAAACCGTCTACGGTGACGGGAATCACCGAAGAGTAACAAGAATCCGCAGCTCACTCGATGAACAAGTGCCTCTAGATGCAACTCTTAATGCAAATCACTTGTTCTCACTCAAATCTCCCTCAAGATTAGCAAAGGAATCAAAGAGATGAGTGGAGGAGTGTCTCTCTTGCTCAAAGTATGCTCAAGTGTGTAGAAATGGCGAAGAGAAGCTCCCCAAGCCGGCCAACCCTCTATTTATAGACCCAAGGTCGAAATAGAGCCATTGCCCTCGGCTGACGACTTTATCAAGCGCCGGACGCGTCCGGCGCTCAACCGGCGGACGCGTCCGCCGCTCACTGCCGCGCCACGTCAGCCGACCGTTGCTTCGTCTTCGTTTGAATCCACCGAGCGCCGGACGATGAACAGTGAACCGCCCGAGTCCGACGCGTGCGTCCGGCGCGCGTCCGACGGGCGAGCCACGCACGAGCACGCGGAGCCAGAAAGTTTCTGGTGCGCGTCCGGGGGACCGCCGGACGCGCCACAGCCGCGTCCGGCGCTCACTGCGCCAGTCTGCCAGCCCAGCACCGACTCCAGCACACGCCGGACGCGTCCGGCCCGCCTGGCCCGGCGTCCGGCGCCCGCGTCCGACGCTCAGAAACCTGCCACCTCTTTGTTTGATCTTCGATGTCGCACCGTCGTCGATCCAATCTCCAAACCACTTGTCCAAGGTGCTAACTCCACAGAGTAGATCACTTCTCAAGCACCGGAGTTAGCGTATCTTCTCAAGATCACGTCGACAAGTGTTAGCTCTCTAGTTAGCCTCTCATGCATCATGCAAAGTCACAACTAGAGGCACTTAGGACCGCGAATGACCAGAAACCCCTCTTGATAGTCGGTTATCGATCCTAAATGTGGTCACACTCGCTAAGTGTCTCGACCACTAAACCGGAAAGCCCTATCAAGTATACCTTCGCCTTGATTTCCATGGGCCTCCGTCGGAGCTCGATCACTTTACATCCTTCATGTTCATCACCGTGATCATCATGCTCCATCATCCACCGTCACGTTGCTATGTGTCTCACCACACTTAGAGCAAAGCATTAGCAACGTTGAGTGTCATTAATTACCAAAACCAAACCGGAGCTTTCAATCTCCCCCTTTTTGGTAATTGATGACAACCCCTCGACAAACTCACAAAGATATGGAAATTGAATTCAATATGAAATTGAATTGCTTGCCCTAGACATTTTGATCATGAATCTCGGATTGGACAAGCATTTCAATTCCGGTTTTGGTAGTGGTAGCTCCCCCTACATGTGTGCATCAAATGTTTGGTCGATTTTCAAGCACACATGCATAGATGAAACTTGTGTGAGAGTTACCACAATCAAAATGGTACTAAGGTTTATAGAATTGACCTTTGAAGCGTGATACCAATTGGAGTGCGATAATAAACCTTCCTTAGCACCATGAGAATCTAGACATCATCAAAACTCAAGATACCTCATGAGATCACATTAAAAGCAAGGTACTTGAACAAGAGAAACTCTATGTCTAGAAACCACCTAAGCATGCTAGTACTCCAATTCATCAATCAAGTTCTATACTAGCAATACACCAAACAAGCATGAATATTGAATTTAGCTTGCAATGCTCCATATCATCATGTATGCACACACAATATGCAACAAATAGTCTATGATCTTGCTCCCCTATTTGTGTGCTCATGGTTGGGTCATATCATAAAAATTGATCCCCTTCCATTGCTCTTTGTGACTTATTTCTCCCCCTAGGTGTAAACTTCTCCCCCTAGGTGTATACTTACTTCTCCCCTTTGTCATCAATGACCAAGAAGGGTGCATAAGATGAGAGAAACAAGTCAATCAACTATGGCCAAATCTAAATCACATGCCTTGAAAATGTATCTCGGTTTGAACCAAGGGCAAGCTTCTTCACACCTCATAAGAATAAGGGTTATCTTGACCATGTTGAGATACACATCATGAGCAAGTGCTAAAGATTCAACACTAGGTTTACAAGCTCACAAACAAGTCATATGCCATCACTAGATCAAATCAAGCATAGAAACAATAGTGATGCCATATATCCTTCAAATTCATTTGGTTTGCAATGAATGATCCTAGCAAGATGCACATGTATACATGTCTACACAACTAGCAAAGGATGCATGAGATGCAACAACCAACTTTACCTTGCTATGTTGGAGGAGAGGCATGTCATATATGGGGTGCATCAATCCATGTTGGAGAAGCTAAGTATGTTCAACTCATTCCTCAACTTGCAATATCTTTTCTCATCAAGAGGCTTGGTGAATATGTCGGCTAGTTGATCTTCGGTGCCAATGCTTTCAATGCTAATATCACCCTTTTGTTGATGATCTCTAATGAAGTGGTGCCTCACATCAATGTGCTTGGTTCTTGAGTGTTGAACCGGATTGTTTGTCATCTTGATTGCACTTTCATTGTCACAAAACAAAGGCACATGCTTGAACTTGATCCCATAGTCCTTCAAGGTGGCTTTCATCCATAGCAATTGTGCACAACAATTCCCGCACTAATATATTCGGCTTCGGTGGTGGAAAGTGCCACACTATTTTGCTTCTTTGAAGACCATGACACAAGAGATCTTCCTAGCACTTGGCATGTTCCACTTGTGCTCTTCCTATCAATCTTGCAACCGGCATAGTTGGAGTCGGAGTATCCAATCAACTCAAAGGTTGACCCCTTGGGATACCATAGACCAACATCTTGAGTACCCTTCAAGTATCTCAACACCCTCTTGGTTGCCGTCAAGTGACTCTCTCTTGGAGAAGCTTGAAATCTTGCACACATGCACACACTCATGACATCCGGCCTTGAAGCGGTCACATATAGCAAGCTTCCAATCATTGATCTATATAGCTTTTGCTCAATCATCTTGCCACTATCATCAATGTCCAAGCCACCATTGGTTCCCATTGGTGTGCTAATGGCCTTAGCATCTTGCAACCCAAACTTCTTGATCATGTCCTTGATATACTTGCCTTGACTCACAAAGGTGCCATTCTTCATTTGCTTGATTTGAAGACCAAGGAAGTAGCTTAACTCTCCAAGCATGGACATCTCAAACTCACTAGCCATCATCTTGGCAAACTCTTCACAAAAGAATTGATTTGTTGATCCAAAGATGATATCATCCACATAGATTTGCAACACAAACAAATCATCTTCTATCTTCTTGGTGAAGAGAGTGGTGTCAACTTTTCCCATCTTGAAGCCTTTGGATATGAGAAAGTTCCTCAATCTTTCATACCATGCCCTTGGAGCTTGCTTCAACCCATATAATGCCTTCTTGAGCTTATAGACATGGTTGGGCTTCTTGTCATCCTCAAAACCGGGAGGTTGTGCAACATACACTTCCTCATTGATGAAGCCATTGAGAAATGCACTCTTCACATCCATTTGATAGAGCTTGATGTTGTGAGCACAAGCATAGGCTAATAAGATTCTAATTGCCTCCAATCTTGCCACCGGTGCATATGTTTCTCCAAAGTCAAGACCCTCAACTTGTGTGTAACCTTGAGCCACTAGTCTTGCTTTGTTCCTCACCACTAAGCCATCTTGATCTTGCTTGTTCTTGAAGACCCACTTGGTGCCAATCACATTGTGTTTCTTTGGCCTCTCAACAAGCTCCCAAACTTCATTCCTAGTGAAGTTGTTCAATTCCTCATGCATGGCATTTATCCAATCCGGATCCTTCAATGCCTCATCAATCTTGGTTGGCTCAATGAATGATACAAAGGAGTAGTGCTCACATATGCTAGCCAATCTTGATCTTGTTTGTACACCTCTTTGAATGTCACCAATGATATGATCTAGAGGATGATCTCTTGCAATGTTTGAAGGTTGAAGAACTAGCTCATTTGCATTGCTTGCTTGACCTTGATCTTGATCTTGATGTTGAGTACCACTTGTGCTTGCCTCATTGGAATCTTCTATCACCACTTGAGTTGGCACTTGCACCTCATCACCATCATCCGCTTGCCTCGGCCTAATTTCACCAATGTCCATGTGTCTCATTGCATTGTTCAATTGATCTCCACCCACATCTTCTTGATTTTGATTTCCAACTTGAGAGCCTTGGGTTTCATCAAATTCAACATCATGAACCTCTTCAACTAGCCCATTAGCCAAGTTCCACACTCTATAAGCCTTGCTAGAAGTAGAGTAGCCAAGAAGAAATCCCTCATCACATCTCTTGTCAAACTTGCCAAGTCTTTGCCCCTTCTTGAGTATGTAGCACTTGCAACCAAAGACCCGGAAGTAAGCAATATTGGGCTTCCTTCCATTCAAGATTTCATATGGAGTCTTCTCTAACTTCCCATGGCAATAGAGGCGGTTGCTATAATAGCAAGCCGTGTTGATAGCATCACTCCAAAACTTCTCACTCACATTGTACTCAAGTAGCATGGTTCTTGCCATCTCAATCAAGGTCCTATTCTTCCTCTCAACTACACCATTGGATTGGGGAGTGTAGGTTGGTGAGAATTGATGCACAATTCCAAGCTCATCACACAACTCTTCAACTCTTGTGTTCTTGAATTCACTCCCATTGTCACTTCTTATCTTCTTGATGGTAGTGTCAAACTCATTTTGCACCCTCTTGACAAATGACTTGAATAGATCATAGACTTCACTTTTGTCATAGAGGAAGAACACCCAAGTGTATCTTGTGTAGTCATCCACGATCACAAATCCATACTTGTTGCCCCCAATTGATGTATAGTGAGTTGGGCCAAACAAGTCCATATGCAACAACTCAAATGCTCTTGATGTTGACATCTCATTCTTCTTGGGATGTGAGTTCCCATGTTGCTTGCCGGCTTGACATGCACTACAAGGTCTATCCTTCTCAAATGTGACATCATTCAAGCCTCTCACTTGATCATGCTTCACCAACTTGTTCAATTGCTTCATACCAACATGTCCAAGGCGCCTATGCCATAGCCATCCCTTGCTTGACTTGCCAATCAAACATGATGAAAGTTGAGCTTCACTAGCATTGAAATCCACCAAGTACAAGATTCCATGCCTAAATCCCTTGAAGATAATATTTGCTTGATCCTTGCTCACCACCTCAACTTGCTTGTCATCAAATATGCATTTGTAGCCAAGATCACACAATTGTGCCACCGACAAAAGATTGAAGTTCAAAGTATCAACTAGCAACACATTGGAGAGATCCTTGTCATTTGAAATTGCAACCTTTCCAAGCCCCATGACATCACCCTTGCTATTGTCACCAAATGTGATGGAGTTGAATCCACCATTGTCATTCTTGTCAAGTGACTTGAACATACTATCTTCACCGGTCATATGATTTGATGCACCACTATCAAGCACCCAATGCCTTCCTCGGCTTTGTAATTGACCTACAAGAAGACATCAAGCTTTAGGTACCCATTTTTGCTTGGGTCCTTGAAGGTTAGTCACTAGAGTCTTTGGCACCCAAATAGCTTTCTTCTTTGAGCTCATCCATGGTGTACCAATGAATCTATCACTCACACCACTCTCACTCTTAACAAGCATGTAAGAAGCACTCAACTTGTAAGATGAGGCACTAGTGTTCTTGTTCTTGCATGCATGCTCTAGATGACCAACTTGCTTGCAACTCTTGCAATAGCTACCATTGTTCTTCACAAAACTAGTCTTGTGAGGAGCAAAAGCGGCCTTACCTTTCTTGGGGGTATAGCCCAATCCCTCTTTGTAGAGAGAAGCTCTTTGGCTACCCAAGCACATAAGCAAGCGGTCCTCACCACCATAAGCCTTAGCCAAGGTGTGATTGAGCTCCTTGACTTCCTTCTTAAGACACTCATTCTCAACTACTAGTGTAGAATCACATGCATGACCAACACTACTAGATGATGTAGAGGCATAAGAGCATGAAGGGCCAAGTGATGCAACAACAAATGAGTCATCAAGTGAATCACATGATGTGGACACATTTTTCTTTTCTATGTTCACAACTTGTGGTTGCACTTTCTCTTGCTTCTCAACTAGAGAAGAATGCGCTTTTTCAAGCTTAGAGTGAGCAATCTCTAGCTTCTTATGGTCTACCTTTAGACTCTCATAAGAAGCCCTCAACTCCATAAGTTCTTGCTCAAGGTTTTGTTTATCCTTGCGCAATCCCCTACATTCTTTCCTAGAGTCATTGAAAGCACCTTTGCAATCCTCAAGTATGACCCATAGTTCTTCTTTTGTGGTGTCATCATCATCATCACTCTCATCATCACTATCGGGTGGAGGTTTTACCTTAGTGGCCTTGGCCATGAAGCAAGACGATGGAGCACCAAATAGAGAAAGCTTCTCTTGAATGGCAATGCTTGCGTGCCCCTTCTTCTTCTTCTTCTTCTTCTTGGAATCATCATCATCATCATCACTTGAGGAAGATGAATCACTCTCCCAAGTTGCCACATGAGATTCACCCTTCTTCTTGTGATGGGAGGAGTCTTTCTCCTCCTTCTTCTTCTCTTGCTTCTTCCTCTCCTTCCTCATGGCATCTTCATCATCACTTGCATATGGGCACTTGGCAATGAGATGATCCTTGCTATTGCAATGGAAGCACTTTATGGGACGGTCACTAGACTTGGATGAGCTTCTCTTGCCCTTGGACCGGTACCCCTTCTTCATGAGCTTCCCCATTCTCTTCACAAGGAGTGCCATTTGTTCACTCACTTCTTCTTCTTGCCCACTTGAGCTAGAGCATGGCTCATCTTCACTTGAAGACTCTTCCTTCTTCTTCTTGCCCTTGCTCTTGGATGATGTGGCCTTGAATGCCACACTCTTCTTGTCATCATCCTTCTTCTCATTCTCCTTCTTCTTCTTCTTCACCAACTCTTCCTTCTCATGATCTTCTCTAAACTCATCATCGGCCATAATCTCTTGAAGGACTTGGTTGGGAGTTGGTTTCTCTTTCATGGTTGTCTTCACCATGACGGTCTTCAACATGTCAAATCTCTTGGGAAGACATCTCATGAACTTGGTGGAGAATTGAGAGTCCTTGATTTCTTCCCCAAGTCCCTTGAGCTCATTGACGATGACTTGGAGCCTATGGAACATCTCGGCACACTCTCATCCTCCTTCATTGAGAAGCTTGCAAACTTCTCTTGCAACATGTAGGCTCTTGCGGTCTTGACACTTTCGGTGCCCTCATAAGCTTCTTCTAGCTTCTTCCAAATGTCATGAGCCACCTCAAGGTTCTTGATGAGCTCAAAAGCTTTATCATCAAGTGCCTCATGGAAAGCACTCACGGCAATGTCATTTGCTTGTTGCTTCTTCTCTTCGGCCGGTGTTGGCACCGCACCCTCAACAAGCTCAAACTTTGTTTCCACCACTTTCCACACCTCAAGGTTGATTGACTTGAGATGACTCTTCATCTTGAGCTTCCATTTTGCATAGTCATCACCTCGAAATGATGGTGCCTTCTTGGTGTTGTTGATATGCATAACCAATGCCATTGCTTCACCGTAGGATGTTAATCCAACTCAAACAAATGGTGCCCGGCTCCGATACCACGTGTAAGGTCACAATGGCTAGAGGGGGGGTGAATAGCCTAATAAAAATTTCTAGTAAGAATACTAGACAAACCAATTAGAAAGCAAGGTGGCAAATGTGCAAAGCAAGTGCTTCGACTACTCTATGCAAGCCGTCCTACCATGCAAGGCTACTCAATTTAATTGCACGCACAACAACGGTGATCAAGCTACACAATGTCGGTTCATCGAAACCAACCAAGCAATTCTACCCACGGGATTTAAGCTACACAATGAGTGGTTCCCGACCGACCACAACAATCAATTCTACTAAGCGGTAAGTAAGGAGAGGATGGAAGGTTATACCGCCGCGAAGAGTAGAAGATAGCCAATCACCGGTGTAGAAGCCAATCACCTAGAGATGCTCAAGCACAATCACAATGGAGGTCGAAGCCTCGGCAATCACAAATCAACATAATGATTTTTACCGAGGTTCACTTGCTTCCCGGCAAGCTAGTCCTCGTTGTGGCGATGCACTTGCTTGGTGAGTTGCCCGCTCAATTGGCTCGGTGCCAAAGACCCCAATGGGGAGCCGCAATCTCCACACAAGACAAGGATCCACAAGCCACGAGCAATCCACTAGAGTATCCTTTCGCGAACTCCCGCGGGGAAGGATCAAGAACCCCTTACAAGAACCCGGTGTGGCCTCGAACAATCACCAAGTCGAGCTCAACCACCACCCGCTGCTCCAAACCGTCTACGGTGACGGGAATCACCGAAGAGTAACAAGAATCCGCAGCTCACTCGATGAACAAGTGCCTCTAGATGCAACTCTTAATGCAAATCACTTGTTCTCACTCAAATCTCTCTCAAGATTAGCAAAGGAATCAAAGAGATGAGTGGGGGAGTGTCTCTCTTGCTCAAAGTATGCTCAAGTGTGTAGAAATGGCGAAGAGAAGCTCCCCAAGCTGGCCAACCCTCTATTTATAGACCCAAGGTCGAAATAGAGCCGTTGCCCTCGGTTGACGACTTTGCTCAACCGGCGGATGCGTCCGCCGCTCACTGCCGCGCCACGTCAGCCGACCGTTGCTTCGTCTTCGTTTGAATCCACCGAGCGCCGGACGATGAACAGTGAACCGCCCGAGTCCGACGCGTGCGTCCGGCGCGCGTCCGACGGGCGAGCCACGCACGAGCACGCGGAGCCAGAAAGTTTCTGGTGCGCGTCCGGGGGACCGCCGGACGCGCCACAGCCGCGTCCGGCGCTCCTTGCGCTGCGCCGATCTGCCCGCCCAAAGACCGACTCCAAAGACGCGCCGGACGCGTCCGGCCCGCTCGGCCGGCGTCCGCGCCGCGTCCGACGCTCGAGAAACCTGCCACCTCTTTGTTTGATCTTCGATGTCGCACCGTCGTCGATCCAATCTCCAAACCACTTGTCCAAGGTGCTAACTCCACGAGTAGATCACTTCTCAAGCACCGGAGTTAGCGTATCTTCTCAAGATCACGTCGACAAGTGTTAGCTCTCTAGTTAGCCTCTCATGCATCATGCAAAATCACAACTAGAGGCACTTAGGACCGCGAATGAACCGAGGAAACCCCTCTTGATAGTCGGTTATCGATCCTAAATGTGGTCACACTCGCTAAGTGTCTCGACCACTAAACCAGAAAGCCCTATCAAGTATACCTTCGCCTTGATTTCCATGGGCCTCTGTCGGAGCTCGATCACTTTACATCCTTCATGTTCATCACCGTGATCACCATGCTCCATCATCCACCGTCACGTTGCTATGTGTCTCACCACACTTAGAGCAAAGCATTAGCAACGTTGAGTGTCATTAATTACCAAAACCAAACCGGAGCTTTCACCTGCTCCTGGAGTTTGATGGGACTTTGTCTGCTACGGACATTATCTTTGATCGAATGGAATTGTGGGCTCGGATCATAAATCTTCCGTTAGGATGGATGAACCGAGCCAGGGGATCTCGTGCTATGGAGATGATTGGTAGAGTTAAAGCAATGGATGTAGACAAAGATGGTAAAGCAAGTGGAGCCTTCCACCGGGCTCGGGTCGCAGTGGAAATTGACAAGCCCATCCGGAGGGGAATCCTACTTCGCGTGAAGAAAGACGAGGAACCAAAGTGGTTCAAAGCTCAATATGAAAAACTGCCCTATGTTTGTTTTTCTTGTGGATGTGTTGGTCATTCAGATTTAGAATGCCCTAACCCGGCAGCAAGAGATGATGAAGGGAAACTTCCATATGACTGCCAGCTCAGGGCGCCTGAAGATAAACATCGTCGGATCCAATCCTTCGCTGGTGCCGCAGCTGAAACGTTTGGGAGTGGCTCGTCTACAAGCTCAAAGCCGCCACGCAGCCACTCTGGTGGTCGCGGATCGAAACCAGAGACACAATACTCAAGCAGCAAGGTGGAGGATTCAGAGGACCAGGAGATACTCTCCTCTCTGAAAACAAACCAGAAAGAAGATGTTCCTGCTCAAGTGGATGCTACTGGAACAAACCGACGCCTGGACATGCAAATTGATGAGGAGGAGCGCCGGCAGCTGGATCGTAAGAGAAAGCCCAAGAGGAATGGGGAGTTCATGCAAACACCGGACCTCAATGAACCAATTGGGGCATCAAATGCCATAGTTCCAATGGGGCTGGTAAACTCCAGGGTCAACCAGCTGGACCCTGAAGGGGAAAACAGTGGTGATAGTATGCTCGAGACCTTGAAGAAACAGAGACGTGGTTCTTCATCCAATGCGCGATCGGCGGCAGCTGCGAGCGGCAGCTCCCGCCGGGCACAATGAAAACACTATGCCTGAACTATCGGGGATTGGGGCAGCCCGAGGCAGTTCAAGAATTATGTAGCTTAGTGGAGCTACATCGCCCATGGGTGGTTTTTTTGTCTGAAACAAGATTGTTTGACAACCGAGTGGATGGTTTAGTGCGAGTTTTGGGAATGTCAGGAGGTTTTGGAGTAGGCAGCCTGGAGAGAGGAGGTGGGCTTGCGCTGCTCTGGAGCCGAGAGGTGGATGTTAAATTGGAGAGCTACAATAAAAATCACATCGACGTCACAGTGACTTTGTCACAGTCGATGAGATGGAGATTCACTGGCTTTTATGGTGAACCAAGGAAGGAACTCAGATTCCAAAGTTGGGATCTGCTGAAGTTTCTGAAATCTAAAAGCAGCCTTCCCTGGCTGTGTGCGGGCGATTTTAACGAAGTGTTGGATGCAAATGAACATCTTGGTGGGCAAGGGCGTCCGGAAATTCGGATGGAGGGGTTTCGAGATGCAGTGGATGTGTGTGGCTTCACTGATCTGGGATATATTGGTCTGCCTTACACTTGGGACAATCGTTAGCCGACTGGTCGCAATGTAAAGGTCAGACTTGATAGAGGATTTGCTGATACAGATTTCTTACACATGTTCAACAATAGTAAGGTTTGGCATGTTCAAACCACGAAATCTGACCATTATTGCTTAATCATTGAATGCACAAATGATAGCCCGAGAGGGAGAATACGAAAGAAACGGTTCCGCTATGAGAACATGTGGAGAAGGGATGCAACCTACTCACATATGGTTGAAGAGGCTTGGACCTCTATGAATAGATCGACAACAATGGATCAATTAGCAGTGAACATTGATCGTGTGTCATCGAGGATGCAGGAATGGGGGCGCTCCACCTTTGGCTCAGTAAAGCAAGAGCTAGCTCGACTGCGGGGTGAGTTGGAGGGTGTGCGACGGAACAACCTGCATAGTGGCCCAACAAGACAGGAATGTCATCTAATGGCTAAAATTTCTGAACTTCTGTCAAGAGAAGAATGTATGGAGAGGCAACGTTCACGTATCCAGTGGCTCAAAGAAGGCGACCGGAATACAGCTTTTTTCCAAGCGAAATCACGGGAGAGGGCAAAAAACAATAGAATAAATGCTCTCAAAAGAGATGATGGCTCGTGGTTTCTACATAGGAAGAGTTGGAGGTGACGGCTATGGAGTTTTACACACGACTCTTCACGAGACGGGAGGTTCTTGATCCTGGACCGGTGCTTGACTATGTGCCGACTAAAGTCACATCGGATATGAATGACTTGCTGACAAAACCCTTCACGACAGAGGAGGTGAGAGCAGCGGCTGTTCATGATGGGCCCGAACAAAGCTCCGGGTCCGGATGGGCTGACGGCCGGTTTTTTCCAATTCCATTGGGATGTGGTGGGTCAGAGTGTTACAGAAGCTGTTCTTCATTTTCTAAATGGAGGTATGATGCCAGATTCATTTAATAGCACTACTTTGGTTCTTATTCCAAAAGTGAAGCACCCGCAAGAGATGAAACAATTCAGACCAATCTCGCTTTGCAATGTGATTTATAAAATATGCTCCAAAGTTTTGGCTAACAGGTTACGATGTTGTCTTGATGATATTATCTCTGAAGAACAAAGCGCGTTTGTACCGGGTCGGCTGATCACAGACAACGTGCTTGTTGCCTATGAGTGTACCCACTACCTGAAAAGGAAGAAGGGGAAGACGGGTGCCTGTGCAGTCAAACTTGACATGGCGAAGGCGTATGATCGAGTTGAATGGGTGTATCTCAAGGGAATTATGTTGAAACTGGGTTTTCATGAAAGTTTTGTCTCACTGATCATGCAATGTGTTTCATCGATATCCTTTTCAGTGAGAGTAAATGTAATTCTATCATCAACTTTCAAACCTACGAGGGGAATCAGACAAGGGGATCCCATCTCCCCATACCTATTCCTCCTTTGTGCTCAAGGTTTATCATGTTTACTGAAGTCAGTCGGCCCAATGCATCTTGCCAGGGGAGTTCGCGTGGGTATCCATGCTCCTTGGATTTCGCATTTGCTCTTTGCGGATGACTGCATCGTGTTTTCTGAAGCATCGCAGAGAGGGGCAGCTAGGCTACAGGAAATTTTGGAGACCTATGGCAGAGGATCAGGGCAATTGGTTAACAAGGACAAATCTGCACTGTTCTTTAGTAGCAACTGTGATGACCAAGTGAAGGATGTGGTTAGACAAGAACTGCACATTGAGGTAGAGGCCTTGTCTGACATGTATTTGGGGCTACCAACTACGCTTGGGAGATCGACGATTGGAGCCTTTAATTTTATGTCTACAAGAGTCAGGAATTTGGTGGGAACATGGAGTGGAAGGGAAGCAAGCTATGCAGGACGGGAGGTGCTTCTGAAATCTGTTGCGCAGGTTGTTCCTACATATTCCATGAGTTGTTTCCTCTTGTCAAAAACAACATGCAGGAAAATGAGATCTTCGATCTCTAATTATTGGTGGGGAGGATCAGCTAACAATAGGCATATGCACTGGTTGAGATGGGAACGATTGACTGATCATAAATCAATTGGTGGCATGGGTTTCAGGGACCTACACCTGTTCAACAAAGCCATGCTAGGCAAACAGGGGTGGCGCCTGATAACGAGACCAGATAGCTTGTGTGCCAAGGTTCTGAAAGGAAGATATTACCATGATAGCAATTTCATGGATAGCACAAGGAAAAAACATGCCAGCCATACCTGGCGGGCAATTCTTGCTGGCAAGGAAGCATTGGATGAAGGATTGATTAGAAGAGTAGGCAATGAGGCTCTGACTAACATTTGGAGAGATAGATGGATACCGGCACACTTTGATGCCAGACCTATTACTCCAGAAGATGGTCAGGAGGTCACTATGGTGTCACACCTTATGACTGATGAAGGTGACTGGAACGAACAGCTCATCCGAGACATTTTTGTGCCAGTTGATGCAAATGCCATTCTCAGAATACCGAGAAGGCAACAAGATGAAGATCGATGGGCTTGGGAACCAGAGAAGCATGGGGTTTACTCAGTCAGGTCAGCTTACAGGAAGTTGTATGCACTGAGAAATCGACATGTTGAAATTCCACCGGGGGTGTCAGGAGATGAGTCGTGGAGCAAAATTTGGAAGCTGTTGGTCCCTCCAAAGGTGAAGGTGTTCTGGTGGAGAGTGTTGCATGAGTTTCTTCCTGCAAAAGAAGTTCTCCATAAGAGACATATCGAGCCAACATGTTTTTGTGAGCTGTGTGGCGCTGATGTGGAGTAAATCAGCCATATCCTTATGGATTGCACGGTTGCAAAGATGTTTTGGCGGGAGGTTAAGATTATTAATGGGACGAAATTACCAGACCTACACCCTTTTACATGGGCAAGGGACCTGCTTTCACCAGGAGTGTGCAACGATAAAGATCGGAGTTTGATCATCATTGGTATGTATGCTCTATGGTCACAGAGGAACCAACACAGACATGGCGATCTGGGCAGACCTGTCAGTGTTTTGGTTCGATGGTGTTTGGAAACAGCTTTTGATCTGTGGGATCTGCTGGTTACCCCGAAGCCACCAAAGGAGCAACGACCGGCAGAACGATGGCAGCCGCCACCGGAGGGCTGGATCAAATGCAACACTGATGGTGCTTTTAACCCAATGAAAGGAGAAGGGGCGTCTGGAGTAGTTCTTCGGGGGAAATCGGGTGAATTTCTCGATGGCAAAGCTATCTGGTATCCTAATGGGCTCGATGCACTGACAATTGGGGCGTTAGCCTGTCGGGATGGTGCTAGCCTGGCTCGAGACACCGGTGCCATGAATCTCATAATTGAAACCGATTGCAAAGAACTGGTACAGCTCTGGAAGGCGAGAGATGACCAGCGGTCTTATATTGCACCGATCATCAGGGAGACTCGGGAGATTAGTTCTTGTTTCTCAAGGTTTGATATAGTGTTTACTAGTCGATCTTGTTACCGAGTTGCTCATATGCTAGCAAAAGAAGTCTCAGGTGATAGGAGGTTGGGTGAGTGGCTTGTAGCCCCAACTTGTGTAGACCACCTGTTGCTTTCTGATTGTACTCCTGATTGATCTATGAATGAAACCCATGTCGCAAAAAAAAAAAAAAAAAAAAAAAAAAAAAGATGCAGACTTGCAGATTTCCCGAGATCCCTTCCACAGGAAGCATGCATGCATGTCTGCAGAGAGACTGATTTTATATTGCTATTGCAATGCATGCGCAAGTGCAATTGCTTCATCAAACCAATTGTAATTAGTTATGGTGAATGCTTCATTGTAACGGTGATTAGCTGGGGTTGTTCAGTGGTGATGAAGTGATTGAAACGCCTAAGCAAGGGATGATGGTCCGAGGGAGGACAAGACAGCGGTGCACGCTTTGCCGGTGGAGGGAGGCGCAGCCGTACACTGTGCTAGGGGGATGGGGGGGGGGGGGGGGAGAGAGAGAGAGAGAGAGAGAGAGATATGAGATGAGATGAGAGAGAGACTTCCTCCTTTCTCGGCTTTCTTTTGGTCTCCTCCCTAGTGCAAAAAGCCCTTTTATGGATAAGATAAAACACTGCCCGTTGGACAGCAGTGCCGGCCTACTTGTTCCCTTGAAAATTTCTTGCATGCTTGTCACTTACAGAAAAAATCTGCCTAAAAACACTTGATTTCACACGTTTCTAGCTAGGTAATCCCTACTTAGTCACTAACAAAAAGGAGTTGAAAAAGAATACTGTTTCCTCAATCATTGGGACTTAGTACTCCTTTACAATTGATTAGCAATTGCTAATACGAAGTAGTAGCTCAATGAACAAAAAATGCATTCATCATCTCATGGCCAAACTTTGCTCAAAAGGTGTGTGAGGCTGCTGAAAAAATAGTAGAAGCTTTGTAGGCAGCGGAGAAAGTCGCTTCCGTCTCCCTTTGCGTACTTGTAAAGCTAAAAGCCTACTTTCGTCAGGGGTTTGGGGGGCTTTTTTTCCACCAATTACTCCATGATTTTCAGGACGGGAAAAATGAGGCCGGCCGGCCGGCTAGCTCTCGATTGTTTCCTCTGCAAAAGCTACCAATTGGCCAACAGTGAACAGAGTGCAGTGGTTCTCAAAAGCATATATCGGCCAACTAGAACAGCATTTTCTGAACTCAAAAGACAAATAGGGGCCAGTGAATGATTCCAGCCTTCTGGCTGCTCTCCCTGCAAGTTCGTTCGTCGCAGTCGACACTCCTGAGATTTTTGTTCTGAAGAGAAAGATTCGTCAAAATCATGCAACAGCTATCTGATCGCTCTGTCCTGCAAACTGAAATTTGGTGCAGATTTGCATGAGGTCCTTGACAAAAAACTTGTTGTCTGCCTGTCTGTTGTCGCCTGTCATTCTGATTTTTGAAGCTCTCACTTCTGGCCGTTTTTGGTCTGAATGATCCAAAACCGTCAACATGGTTTTTTGGTCTGAATGATCCAAAACCGTCAACATGTTTTTTTGGTCTGAATGGTCCAAAACCGTCTGTGGTCAGAATGATCCAAAACATCACCATGGATGCAGAGTTGCAGACTTGCATTTTAGGCGAAGGTGTCAGTGCAGTATAAAAAACAAAACTAGACTAACCTCTGAGGATAACGATAAAATTAAGCAGCTCCAAAATTAAAATGGTCTGGTGCCACTAGCTAGCAGCCAATGATGAAGTAATCAGGGAGGGAGCACAGCATGGCATGCATGCTTTCACTCGCACGGGCAGCCTGAGACTGAGAGAGGGTGCTGGGCTGCTGGCTAAAATTCAGTGCTGAACTTTTCAGAGGGGAAAGCATGCTCATCGGTCGCCGCGAAGAATTCAGCAGGCTGCAGCCTCCGTTCTGTCGCCCCTCGGCGGCACGGGCTCCTCGGAGCCCCGGCCCTCGTCATCATTCCGGTCTCCTAGAAGCCTGTGCCGAGTGTGAGTAACAGCTGGATTATTAGGGCAAAGCCATGGGGGGTTTAGCTAGGTTTAGTGAGTGGACGACTGTGGAGAAATGCTGGTGGTTTGGTTTCAAAGAAGAGACGATGCGAGCGTGCCATCATGACTGTCATCATCATTGCGTAAGAGCCAGAGTGGGTGCGAGTCTACCCCATGCGTAGAAAGGCTGATAAGCACTGCTTCTACAAGTGTTGTGTTGCAATTTGCAGGAGTGTTTGGGAATTGCAAATGATACATTCTCAAAATTCTTGAAATATGCCCTGCCTGATTAGTTGCAATGGATATCCTTTTCTGGTACCAAATACTGTACTGGCAGAACAGAGTTTGTGAAATTTAAAATATGACAACTGAACAATATGTTTTCCGAAAACAATGTTCTGGAGTTTTGTAGAGCAATTGACACAAAATCAGCACCATTATTATACTACATAATACACAAACTAGCAAAATGGGTTATGCAATGACATAAGTAGAATCAGTATCACAGTATGTACATTTTCAATCGCACGGGTAGAACTATTAATAGAAAAGAGCTATTTTTTTCCAATTGCATAGTCAATGATTTGTAGAACTATTTTTGCTTATTAATGGCAATATCATTTGCATATGCAATCCTAAGCTTATTTTACAGTTGAAATAGCAATAATAGAAAAGAATATATAATGAAACAACATCCTATATAACCTCTCCAACCACAAATATAAGCATTTTTCATAATTCAAAATTGTCCAGCAAACATGTTTTGCGTCAATATAAACTAAGCGTTTTGTAAACAAAATTTTAAATAACGCCTACTAGAGTTACGGTGGAATCAGTAGAAAATATCGCCAATAATTGCATCTCTTATAACCTTGGGGGTTGATAGAAGGCCGGCATCACTCATTTTCTTCCTTAATCTAACCTAAAATTCCTCCTTAAATTTGTGGAAGCTATTATATTATGCATATGACAAAAAAATGGTACTTTAGCACACTCCCATCCTTGTGCAAAATGTCATCAGCAAGTGTGATGTTGATGCTCAGATATGCCAGAAAGAAACATGGTCAATGGTCACTTGCAAAGTCATGCTGCTGCAACAAGAACAAAGATGCATGCAGATATATAAAAAACCAAAGTTCCAAGTGCGATAATATAAGCACGATTAGTTAATCATCTCGACCAGAAACTTGCAAGTCTCCCTGACCCTGTGGCAGCAGCACTCAGGATTATTCAGATGACTGTTGGAGAGTGTTGGAGAACCGACATGTTTGTCCGGCACGCACGTTGGCCACCTGAGCGGCGCACCGAAAGAAGAAACATGTGGGGAGAAAGCGATGGGGAGGCAGCAGCAGTCGCAGAGGGGCCTGAAAAGACGAGTTTCGTGATGACCTCACACTAACATTTGTAGCCCAAAAGTGTGCACATTCTCTAGGCCTATTGTTCCCCATTCTCTCTCTCCGATTTGTTTGTTATCCATGGAGTTTCTCGAGGGCTGGATGTCTGGACGCAGCTCTACTATCTGTCCTTTTCCCCTGGTTTTCTTGGGGCGTATGAATGGTACTGTGAATATATATAGGATAGTATATGAACGTGTTTCTCTTTCTTTCTCGGTATGTCATATGAACGTGTGCATGACAAAGTGCTTTAAGAATAACAGTAAAAAATATTTTTTTGAGTTCATAACAGTAAAAAATACAAATTAGTCATTGCACAGACTTACAGTAGTTGTATTGATCAATTAGTTAGGTTTCTTAAACGTACACTGGAGATAAATTTTCAGCTTGGCACGAGTGCTCTTGAGTTCATCTATGATTTAACAATTGCATTTTTCAATGATAGTTGGCACGATGACGAAAACAGAGCATCTATAGTGATTTTGTTAACCACAACAACTACTAGCTCAATCTCTCACAAGTTCTCATAAAAAAAAAGGTGTGCGTGCTTTCATAAATTGTGATTCTGCCAAAAAAAAAAAAACTGTTAAACATCTCCATCTCGGTGTCAGTGATATGGTAAGGTAAATTCGCAGCAAAAGTAACAATGCTGCACTATGCAGATTACATCCACTTCACATCTTCAACATGCATGGGTTCAAGTTCAATGAGATTATTACACCATACAGTCCCTTATACATATCATAGAACACGAAAGCTTTTGCCAACTCATGATTTTACATCAATTAAATTATATAGCACTGAGGAAGAGGGAGATAGAAATATAATTACCTCGGGAGTGCGCCTTGTACCAAGGCTATCGCCAAGCGGAGGTGACACGAAGGACAGGCAGACTAGCGAAGGGGCTCATGGCGCAGTGGCAAAGTTGGGGTGCTCCCCCAGGGTTCGAACCCTGAGTGCTACACCAAAAGCTGTAGGGTGTAAATTCCTTTTCTTTATTATTAAAAAAAACAAGGGGCAGACTACTTGGCAAATTTTGTTCAGCGAGCTCCTTGTACGATCTGCTACAGTCAAAGGGGGCCCAATAAAATGAAGTTGGGGCTTGCAGCGGGAGGGGCTCGAGCCCACCAGTGGCAGAGCTTGGACCTAAACCCATCAGAGGCCAACCATTACAGAACAATGCTGATCTTTTATTTTTATCATGCCAAAATGACTGCCACTAATGGAGTTTACAAAAGTTCATGCCCCCCTGTTGGTTTCTGAGAACAGACACGGGAGCCCGCCCGCCTTGCCCTACCTCTAGATCCAACTTTTGCTTCTGTTATGAGTTAGTAAAAACCCTATCTTAAGGATATGTGACATCATAAGGAGATGTTCGGATTAGGACCCCTAAATCTGCAGGAAGGAACGTACCACACCTAATGGGCGTTTGGGCTTGCCGAGTGGCAGAAGCTGGGACTGCTATGGGCATTGTCTGTTTCATAATTGATTGAAATGAAAATTATCAATCCGAGAAGCCAGCTATTAGCAACAGCTACGTATGTCTATGTTTTACTGACATTTTCGACGAAGAATATCGACGTACAACTTGTCTAAGATGGGGTTGCCCATGACGCAGGGCTAGTCTGACAGAGCAATTGGTCCACATCTCGCAAATGAGGAGAAAAGACCAATCCTCTGCAACGTCTAAATGTCTGTTTAGTCTGATACTTGCAAAATCATGTCTATGTCTTCATCTTTCTGCATTTTGGGTCCTTTGTAAATTGTAATGGTTGGTTCTGACCTCAGGCTAGCTCATGTTCATCTTGACCTCAGGCTAGCTCATGTTCATCGACAATCCCATTTTCGTTCTCTATGTACAAGGAAGACAAAACACAAGCTGGAGTGGTCGAGTGGAGATACATATTCAGGCTAATCAGTCCAATGCAGATAAACCCTGACGCCTGCAACAGAGTGCATATACATAGAAGACAACATGTGGAAATCAAATGGCTATGGAAGAACATTGAGATGCAGAAATAGAATCACCATTGAAGCAAATTGAGACGCAGAGAAACAAATTGTCTGTACAATTTCGTAGCTAGAAGATGGTTCCAAGTCAAGCAGGGACCTGGCTAGCAGAAAGACCACAAAGGGGAAAAACAAGAAGCCACACTATTTAACTGATCAACAGTAATAACCAAACAGGTAAATGCCGCTGCACATTGTTCTTGCACAGGATGCTTTGTGAGTATAAAAATAAACAAACCAATAATCTGGCCAGACCACAAAATAGGTCTCAGCAGAGAAAAGACAACAAATCCAAGTTATCCAACAGCAATATATTCTAAAGACAGTACCAGATTCTGATTCTCTGCACAGGCACAACATGTGTATAAGGTGTGAAAAAAAAGCCACGACACATTCCAGAACCATTTATTATAAATTATTTTTGTGAATAATCACAGCTAAATGAAGCTCACTATCATATACTGCATCCTAAGAAGTATCATCCTCACCAGCCATGGGTACACTACCCAGTCCTACAGTCAAACTCCACTTTACCTCAACCTAACTACCTGTAGTTTCTACAGCAGGATCAATGGCACTACAAAGCACTGCCTACACTTGATCAACTCCACCATAAGGTTTGCTAAAAAATGTGGAGGAAACTAGCTGCTCTCTTATCTGTTGTGGAGATGGGAAGAAATCTTCTCACGAGTCTCCATACACGGCACTAACCGAGTATTTGATAGCACTGCTGTCGAAAGATCAAGCACCGAGGCTTGGTAACAGCAGCTTGATTCCAAAGGAATGCCATTGCTCTGCCCACTATTTACTGAAGCAGCAGCGCGGCCATTTGGTTGGCGCATCACCATCCTGTTGATTCCCCTTGCCTTGGCAACACCTAGACAGGCCCTCAGCATCTGACTCATGTATGCATTCAACCCAGAGTTCAGCACATCAGCACACTCCTTGGGCACACTGAGACCTTGAGCCTTCAGCTTATCATCAAGCAGCTTGGACAGCGACTGAGAATCTGGCAGTTCACCATTATTGTAGCACACATCTAAAGCGCAAGACGTCGAAGGCTCGGAATTCTGAACCTTTAGAACGCCCAGTGGGGGCCTGATCGGGCTCCGGCTCTGCACGCAGACCGGGCTACCACGGGCCTGATCAACCTCCTCGCCATCCTCCACAGAGATAACCTCCTGCAAAGCCTTGCTACCAGCTGACACAAACTCGCCCCCCGCCCCCGGATGACCAAGCGGGGACTTCCCAATCGGGCTCGGCTTATCCCCAAACCTTTTACCCAGCGGCCTCACCCTCCTCACCGGCAGCAAGCCATTGGTGAGCGTCCCATTGGACACCGTGCTCGTCTGCGAGTTCCCGGTGGCCGCCTGCACGCTCGGCGGCGGCCCCTCCGACAGGCACGCGTTGCCGAGGATGGCCCGGATGAGGACATTGTGGAGCCTGATGTTCTCCTTCCCCAATGCAGCAACGCAGATCTTCTCGAACTCATCCCTGCCCAGCTGACAGCCCAGGAACTTCTTCAGGCCGCGGAAGTAGAGCTCCGCGCGCTGGGGCCCCAGCCGCTTGACCATCCGCGCCTTGAGCTCCAGCGTGTCCACGCGAGCGAACTTCTTCGTCGGCGGCTGCATCTCGTCGTCAGCGGCGGCGGCACAAAATGCAGCAGCCCCGCCTGACGATCTGGCCGCGCAGCAGCTCCGGGAAGAGCAAACCCTAGCCGCCGCCACCGACGACGACGACGCCCACGGGGTCCAGCGACGCGCGGCGGCCGAGAAGCGAGCTCCCGAGCACGGCCCGAAGCTACCCGCACCTGCAGGACCAGATCCAGAAGCAGCAATTCAGCACAGCGAGAATCGAACACCTCGGAGCACGCACGCGAGCTCGGGAGGCCGCTCCACGGCCGAATTCAGCAGCGCGGCAGGCAGAATCGAGCTCCGAGCAAGCCCGGGCGCGCGTTCCCCGATCGGGAGCGAGCGGGCCGCGAATCCCGGCGAGCCTGCTCGCTCCGACCAAACCCGCGGGGGCAAACCGCGTGGAGCAGCTCGAACGGAAGAATTGGGGGCGAAACGAAGCGGATTCGGGGAGACTCACCTCGGCTAGGGTTCCGGCGAGATCGGGCCGCCGCCGGCGAGTCGGAATTGGGGGGTGGAAATTATTTTTTTGCCCGCCGCAATTGGAGTGTTTTTCCCCAAATTATTGGTTTGGATTGCAGACGAGGAACAGTGGTGGGCGACGGACGCTATTTGGGGCCGCGTGACCAATTACCAGTCCTTGTGTCGGGCTAATGTGTCTCTGGCAGGTGGGTCCACGACGTCAGGTTCGGTAAGCGTGGAGTAGCTAGCGAACTGGGAGTTGTTCTTGCAGTGCCGTCTTGCTAGTGTGGTGTCAGCTTGGCACGTCCGCACGTGCCGTATTGTGGGCTATTTTGGATTAGCGCATTAGCCATTCTCTTGTCAGTGAAAAAAAATGAGGACATTATTTTTAAAACTGCTATGCATCATAAAATAAAATGTAGACTGAGATAGTTTTATAAATATTAAATATATCAATGTGACAACTTATTAAATACTGATGATATCATATATACTTTTCACCGTGGCTAGACTTGTTGTTTATGGAAAATATAATACTCCCTCTGTTCCAAAAAATATACAACTCGTATTACGTGTCATCAAGAGTAGTGTATGTTTGGCCAAATTTATCTTGAATAATATTCAAATTTATGGTTTCAAAATAATTTATTAAAAAATACATTTTATAAGGAATCTAATAATATTTGTTTGATAACATAAATATTGATAATTTTTAATCTATAATTAATCAAGCTTCAGATACTAAACTATTATATTGTGCTAGAATTGCATGTTTTTGGAACGGAAGGAGTAATTATTAAGTCATCAATGTATGTTTGCAGCCCTTAATCGGTTAATCCTTCCGCAGTTCTGACCTATGCAAATTCTGCGACGTGCTTTAGTCGTTCACGCAACCAAGCTACAGTGTCTACGTGCACCAATTTTTCTTCTCTTTCTGGCTGAACGAGAATGCCAGTGTGGTACGCTGTAGTGACGCAACCGACAAGTCACTCCCACGTTTTGCTTTTTACAAGAACAAATAACCAGAGTTTCACACTCCACAGGCCTTGATGCGGCCCTGTGGCTCTTCATCTTGCTGACCAGTTTCTCGAGGATGTGGGATGATAGAAACGGTGAAATTTTCCGGAGTGAAACCTCCGGCAGTCGACGTGTTATTTCTAGATGATTTGTTAATTTGGTGCAAGCGCCTAAACCATGATCATGTAATCAGCCTCGATGGCTGGCGCAATTACCTGCTCTCTTGTAATGCTAATGCACACTCGAGCTAATTGTGACAGATGCTGAGCACAGGATGCTGCTCTTTCTCCTTGTGATGAAAATTGCTGGTTCAGTCACGTGCTCTGTTTTCTGATGGAGGTGACAGTGAGAGAAATGGCCAATTTAAGGAACCGGATTGCCCAATTGATGTAACTGGATTGGTTCAGTAATGGAACAAGATTGGTTCAGACGTTCAGTAATGAAACAGAATTGGCCAATTGATGGAACAGGATTGGCCAATTGCTGCCTTCTTCGTCGGTCAGCTCGTCGGCGAGCAGCCCGGCGCGGACATCCTCAGGGTCGTCGTCGGCGTCATCATCAGGCGCCAAGAATCATCAGCTCTCAGCCGGAGGCACGGGCGCCAAGAACTCGATCCACGCGCGCCTCATCACTCAAGCTGTCAAGCTACAGATGAACAGCTTGGGAGTATTCTAAAAAGTTGGACAATTCACCTGAAATCAAATGATCTGGCACTGGCAAATGATACTCTGTTATTCAGATGAACAATTCCACCTAATGAAATGATCACATTTGTGCATAATTACGATATACAATTTTTCTAGCTGGATCACTTTGCTGAAGTATGAAGTTGACTCAAGTACAGTACAACCTATCTGTCCTTTGCTGGAAAAAATACAGCTTCACCTCACCTACATTACACTACACTTCAAAAGTCAAAACAAAAACAATTTGACAAGTTTCACGGTTCAGACTTCTCTCCTCACTGGTCTGCAGTTCTGAATTTTCTTGTGAACACGGTCACATAAGCTCCTCATCTGAAAGTCTGAATTCAGATGAGGAGCTCACCATGTATATTCACTGGAATTACTGTACACCGAACGGCAAACGGGTCCATGTACAGTACGAATCTTCACTCAACCTTGCTTCCTTCTTCATCTGCCGACTCGTCGTCGGCGAGCAGCCCGGCGCGGACATCCTCGGGGTCGTCGGCGGCGTCATCAGGCGCCGTGGTTGGTCCGCGGGAGCTGTCAGTCGGAGGCACAGGCGCCAAGAACTCGACCCACGCGCGCCTCTTAGCATGCTCCACGACGTAGTACAGCGCGAAACCGGCGACGACCACGGCGGCGTTGACGAGGACGGTGGTGGCGGACGCGAGGCACATGACGGTGGTGATGAGCACGACGGGCGGGGCGCACATGACGGCGGCCCCGGCAGTGCCGACGGGGATCCGGTACGGCCGCGCCAGGTCCGGGTTCTTGAGCCGAAGCTTCACGAAGGCCGCGAACACGGCGAGCATCCCGAGCCCGTAGAGGAAGTTGAGGAACTCGATGATCTCCTGGAAGCTCATGAAGGAGAGAATCACCACCCCCGTCGCGGAGCAGAGGATGCTGAACGTCGGCGTGCCGTGCCTGGACCTGCGGGCAAAGACGGCCGGGATCATGCCCATCTCGGCCATGCCGAGGAGCTGGAACGAGTCGCTGCTCATCTCGGCCTCGAAGAGCCCCATGTTGGACATGGCGGCGGCGGCCTGGATCCACACGCGCAGCCAGGCCCCGCCGATGCGCTGCCCGACCTCGGAGAAGAAGCCGTCCGTCCACTCGGCCGCCGTCTCGGACGGCAGCGCGCCGGTGCCGGCCAGCAGCGGGACGAGGTAGGCCCCCACGACGAGCCCCACGGCGCCGAACACCGCCTTGGGGAACGTCCTCCGGGGCTCCTCCACCTCGCCGGCCAGCGTGCTGGCCTTGTCCCAGAAGTTGAGGTTCCAGAACATGGAGTTGAAGAACCCCCGGAGGTCCACGGCGCGCGCGTCGAATGCCAGCCAGCGGGCCGGCCGGATCCGGGGCGCCGCGAGCACCGTCAGCGCGAGGAATGGGGAGAGCGAGAACGCCGTGAGCGCCAGCGCGGACAGCCCGACGATGTGGAGGCCCCGGTAGTTGAGGTACGTGAGCGCGGCCGTGAGCGCGAGCACCGCCAGCGCGTGGACCGGCGGCGCGAGGGACACGCCGCCGGAGCTGCTGGAGCGGAGGTAGTCGAGGAAGAGCACCGGGTAGAGCGCGTTGTCGAGCGTGCCGGAGGCCCACTTGGAGAAGCCGACGAGGAACGCCGCGGCGGGGCCGAAGGCGGCGGAGACCCAGGCGACGTAGCCCGCGTTGGTGGGGAAGGCCGAGGCGAGCTCGGCGGTGACCAGCGCCTCCGGGAGCGACCAGAGCGCCGGGAGGATGAGGAAGCCCAGGATCGGGAGCAGCGCGCCCCCGCCCGCGCGCACCGAGTCCTCGATGCCGAAGGGGCCCCCCGAGACCTCGTAGAAGATGAGCGCGATCAGGGGCAGCACCGTCAGCCGCCGCGGCCGCGGCGGATCGACGGCGGCCTCCGCCGCGCCGGTCATCGGGTCAACGGCCGCGCGGCCGGCCGGCGCCACGCGCGCGCGCGCGTCGGCGCACGGTGAGGGATTGACAGGTCAGCGGTCGGAGGTGGTTGTCTGATTGGGGCGGAGAGCATGGGTTGCCGGGAGAGATATTATCGGAGTTTGTTTGGTCGATGACATGTGGGCCCGCGCATCTGGTACGGCGACTTGGGAGATATTCTGTCATTTTTGTGATGCAGCAAGCGGCACGTTGAAGATGCAATTGCAGTTGTCAGTTGAAGATGCAATTGCAGTTGTCATGTGGACACGCAGCTCTAGCCCTATTAAACTTCATGTTTGAACAGGTACATCGAGCATGTCTAGGGTTTAAGCATGTCCGTCCATCAATTTGTGGTCCACAATTTGAATTCGGTACCTCTTCTGAAAGATACAGGTGCATATTTCAATCAGAAGCGCATGTGATTTAATTTTGTCAATCGCATCAGTCCGTTGTAGTTTATATTAAACAAGATAATACCCGAGCAACTTTCCTTCATTTCTTTAATGACATATGTTCATGCAGTTCTAATTCTCTCCACTGAGAAATTATGTGCAATGTGGCTACATGAAGCTTCATTTATCCTTGATTTTGGCTTCCCCAACCCAGGTCCCCAACCCTTGAAAGAGTTTGCTCAACCAAATTAGCTTATACCCTAAACCAACACTCTGCTAGCAACAACAGATAGGGGATGCGCATAGCAACCAAAATGGACAAGGACGAAGGCTTGTGACATGAATTTCCACCAATAAAGACATCAAATAAATACTTATCTTACCACATTTACATTTATATATCGAGCCATACAGAAAGAAAAAAAAGAGCACATCTACTCTGCAAGCAGGGCATTTCCACAAATAAAGACCTTAAATAAATAATTATATCTTACTACATTTATAGATCAAGTCGTACAGAAAAAAGAGCACATCTACTCTGCAAGCAGGCCACACACGGCAACGCCGCGAGTATTTCTAGTATATATTAGAATTAGACTCCCTTATCATCATTTATATGTGTGCCGCTCTAACACACATATGAGCACTGCTTATGAGTCCGGGTCACATACGTACACAAGCCAATACATTTTGGAAGAAATCTTTCTCGGTATCAATCCTCTTGCCCCTCATTCTTTGAGAATCAGAAGGATCCTTTTTGAGTTTCCATTTTTTTCATTTTGAATCTGGGCTCTTCTATCTTCGACTTATTTTTCTGGCTTTATTCTTTATTTATTTCATTTCGATTTTTCTCTCTTCCTCTATCCCTAACCTCTATGTACAGCGTTTGCATCAATAGAGAACTTTTTCCTCGTATGAATCGATATTATTCCATTCCAATTTCTTCCGAAACTTCCCAAGAAAAATCCCGAATTGGCTCCAAAATTGACGGGTTAATGTGAGCTTATCCATGCGGCTAGGCACTCTTAAAATAGTAAACCATTTTCTAACTGGCTTTCGTGCTTTGGTGAGTCGTCCGAGATCTTTTCGATGACCTATGTTGTGTTGAAGGGATATCTATATGATCCGATCGATTGCATAAGACCCACGGTAGCAATAGAACGGGGAAGTATACAGAAAAGACGACTAAAGGCTTCAAACATTCCATGCGAGCGAATGAGTAAAAAGAAATTCCAAAGAGCTAAGTAAATCCACCCACTCCTTCTGTCTATCCTCTAGCTTCCTATTACATACAGGTGCTGATGTTAAAGTGTTGATCACTCCGTTAACTTGATTTTTTAATGGTTCTTTTTTGGAATGCAAATGAGAGGATACGAAATGGTACAAGCCTACGCCTAACGAATAAGGAATAGCGAAGAAGAAATCTAGCTACTTGAGCTGACTGAAAACAAGCATCCTCCCTTCCTGAAAGGAAGAACGTGAAAATCTTTTTCCTTTCTGCAGGGATCAGGAGATTGGATCTAGCCATAAGAGGAATGCTTGGTATAAATAAGCCACTTCTTGGTCTTCGACCCCCTAAGCCACTACGAGTGCCCCCGATCAGTGCAATGGGATGTGGCTATTTATCTATCTCTTGACTCGAAATGAGAGCAGAGCAGAGCAGGTTTGAAAAAGGATCTTAGAGTGTCTAGGGTTGGGCCAGGAGGGTCTCTTAACCCCTTCTTTTTTCTGCCCATCGGAGTTATTTCCCAAGAACTTGCCATGGTAAGAGGGAGAAGGGGGAAGAAGCACACTTGAAGAGCGCAGTACAACACGGAGTTGTATGCTGCGTTCAGGAAGGATGAATCGCTCCCGGATAGGCACTATGAACCTAACAAAAAGCCAATATATTAGAGACTCTCCATTTGTTGGACCACTGAAATTTTTCCTTTTTATTATTAGGTAGGTATAGATTATTTATTCTGAGACAGAGAGATTACTATATGCTCCATTTAGGACATGGTTAGATCCCCTTCTTTGAACTTTAGCTTACTTTTCTAAAGCTCTAATGTAAGGATTTAGCTCTAAAGTCTAGAGTATGAAACTGACTTGCTGCCATGTACTATCATAGTACACTGTACTCTCCGAAAGACAAGCCAGATGTCCCTTTCCAGAAGCCATGATTTCAAGTTCATGGATAACACTATACTACTGTTGAGTGCTTTCGGATGCAAGTATGAAACATAGTGACTTGCCATTATGGATTTATATATGGTACCAGCATTGCAATTACTCTTACTTTTCTAAAGCTCTAATGTAAGGATTTAGCTCTAAAGTCTAGAGTATGAAACCAAGTGACTTGCTTCCATGTGCACTGTACTCTCCGAAAGACAAGCCAGATGATGTCCCTTTCCAGAAGCCATGATTTCAAGTGCATGAATAACACTATACTACTGTTGAGTGCTTCCGGATCCAAGTATGAAACCAAGTGACTTGCCATTATGGATTTATGGTACCAGCATTGCAATTACTCGAAGGGACATGTCGACTTGTCTGGTTGGCGAGGCCTGCCGGATGCCGCCGGTTGGTTATTGGCGAAGTGGTAGCGTGCATCACTATAAAAAACTGGACTTTGCCGAGTGTCTGGGACTTTACCGAGTGCAAAATATCAAGGCACTCGGCAAAGCCATATTTTGCCGAGTGCCGCACTCGACAAAATATAACACTCGACAAAGGTGGCTGTGTCGAGTGCCAGGCACTCGGCAAAGTCCAGCACTCGGCAAAAGGTGGCCGGCCCGTGACGGTGGCCACCTGCCTTCAGATTTTGCTGAGTGCCCAGGCACTCGGCAATTTTTTTCTTCTTTAAAATTACTTCGTTAAGTGCCAGCCATCAGTCACTCGACAAAGTAATTTTTTTAAAAAGAATTCAGAAATTCTCTGCCGAGTGTCCGGACGGGGGGCACACGGCAAAGTACTTTTTTTAAGATAAAAACGATCTTTGCTGAGTGCCCCCGTCCAGGCACTCGGCAAAGAATTTTTTTTAAATAATCAAACGATCTTTGCCGAGTTCCCGTGTTGGTGGCACTCAGCAAAGTATTTTTAGGAAAAAATAAAAAAAATGCCGAGTGCTAGGTTGGGCACTCGGCAAAATATTCATTAGCGGCCGGCGCCGTGACGGCCGGAAAAATTTTGCCGAGTGTCACCCCCAGCGCTTGGCAATTTTTTTTTATTTTGTCGAGTGCCCCGATAAAAAGCACTCGGCAAGGTCCCTTTGCCGTGAAAAATGTTGCCGAGCGGACTTTGCCGAGTGTTACACTTGGCAAAGCCTTTACCGAGTGCAAAGAGCTCTTTGCCGAGTGTAAATACACTTGGCAAAGCTGCTGTATCTAATAGTGCATCACTGGGTAAGCACTTGTGTGTTATTGCCCTTCTAGTTTTGCTGACCCAGCTGTCAATTTTTTTTTCTGACCCACAATAAATGTTTACCTACTTCCGTCCTTCGTTTTGTATATAAAAATATGACAAGCTTGGCTACACTTCCATCTTTACTTTTACAATGACAAGCTTCATTCTCAAAACTACAAAACCATCAAACTATCTTTGCTGCTAGTTATTATTTATATACAAGCGCTGAAGACCACGGCCCGAAGGACCGAAGATTCAAGCTGTAGCCATGGCACCGAAGACTGCGTGGGGATATTTCTTTATCAATTATATCCCAGAACCATTGCAGGCATGTTCATGTATCATCTTTCTTTTACTGCAACTATAGTTTTTTCCCCTATGCATAATTCCCTTGACAATATACGTAAATGTTGACGATCGATCATCTCGGTTCCAAATTGACATCATCACTGCTGGGTCTTTCTTTTTAGAAATTCGATCTGCTTATGCCACTGCCGCGCCGGTCTCTGGTGGACAAGAGACGAACTCACGCACGGTTTCCTATGCTGCTTCGTAGAAATTAAGCCGTTTCTAGTGAGACATGTCTGTTCCAAAAGCATGCATACGAGGATCATAGTTATCCTGACATCATTGGTGCTAATTAAAACAAGGAGAAGCATCTGCTCGATAACCATGAGCGCCATGGCAGCAAGTTGGTGCCGCCAGTGCTTAAAATAATACCTTTCATTTTTAACTTTAGACTTACCTCTTCTCTCTTTTCTTTTTGGTTTTCCTTTAGAACCTGATTCCCTAGATGAATTACAATATGACACCATTTCATCATATTCACCTACCGGAAATCCTTCTACCATATTCCCATAAAGATGGTTCATCAAAGTAAGGAGGTCAAGTTCTTCTGAATTATTGAATTCCTCATTCTTCAACACCGAAACTAATTAGTCTTTTCCTCAAAAGTTAAACCTTGTTTGCCTAAACGTCGATTCTCTTCTAAGCACTACAAAAATTTCACAGATGTGATAGTGTGTCATAGAGCCCAAAGATATTATTCCTATATTAGTAGTTTATTATTAACCTATATACCTATAATCTATATTTAATATTAAAGAGGCAAAATTTCTCTATATTTCTAAAAGGAGCGATGAGCAACAAAAAGATCCAAAGATAATCCAAGAGGGAGGGGTGAATTTTGGGTCACTATATCCTTTTCTAATGTAGAGTTTAAAGCTGATGCCACATAAACATAACAAGCTAACTAGCAAAATATGCACTTCAGATTTGTATGATATTTCTACTTGCCCACTTAAAAAAATGCAATCTATAGACAATTCTATCAGCTAGTCTAAGAAATTCTAAAAACAAGTACAGACATACAAACACACAACACATGAACACAAGTGTGGTAAGTAAATAAGAAGTGATAAAGGCAAACTCCTGATCCATTTATCCTATGTAATCACTAGGCAAAGCGATATCCCTATTTCATAGTGTAGCTTCACTAAGAATATATATGCTCCTAGCTAATCACCGAGCAAGCTTCAATCGTGGTCTTGCACTCATAAACAAGTCTCCAAGCAAAAGATATGTTGTCTTTAATGGCCCGGCCCTGAGATTTTTGGGGCCCAGGCGAAGCCAAAAACCGAGGCCCTTTAGTTACATAATGATAGTGGCAATACTTATATGGAAAATACGTATGCAAATGTTACTGTGCTCCATTGACATGAACGGAAATACATCGGAGTTTTAAGAGGAAGTTTACTTTATTGATGACATGATGCTGTTAACCTTCAGAGAACAAAACAGCTCAAATAATTAAGCAATCCGATAGTTCACATTTATTTAAATCTGAAATTAAATCATTTTTTGTATGGTTGCACATCAAGTTTATAAGTATTAATATTAACAGTTATGTCTTAAACAAAATTTATTGTGAAAATATATTCTGTTCTTAATCTATTGATACTTATTTTGCATTATAAATGTGAGTAGTTTTTTTATATAACTTCGGTTAAATTTTAAATCATTTGACTTCTCAAGGAGCGAAAATTGTATTTTTTTTAACAGATGAAGTATTCTGATTAAATTGGCACTGCCATCGGATTTTTTTGGACTTGTTCTAGTGGTCTACAACCTATACCATGCAAGCTGCACTTTCTATGACTCTTTTTTTTATTATTATATTATATGAATCCGGATTATCAGCAACACATATGAAAAGTCATGAAGGTTCAATTTTAATTTGACACAGGTTTAATAGAACATTTCATATTATTGCCAAGACGAGCTTATATTATGGATGTTGATCTTGAACAATAATTTATAGATTTAAGATTTTATAAAAAAGATATAAAACATAAACATATGTGTACCATTTTATGTTGTTGTTTTCTATAAATAATTGACACACTCCTGTTGCAATGCATGGGCAAATTTGCTAGTTTAAGTTAAATGAATAATTTGTGCTCTCATGTGACTTGGAACTCTTATCAAGTGTCTAGGGTCTGCCCTAGTGTCCAAACACCCGAAATGAACGGATGGATGGGTATACATAGGCAAACAACCAACTATAGCCGTCGGAATAGAAACTAGACACTATTGTACATATTGGATGGTCCTATGCTCAAAACAATTGCATGGACTGGTCAGTCATATATTCACCTGACCGTTCTATGTTCAACGTAGGCTATATATAATTGTGCATTTGTGTATAACTCCTTGTACTAAACTCCAGTTTTGATCACCATATATATACTCCAAAAAAAATCTTATGAAATGCTCTACAAGATTCTAAAATCTACGTCCAATTTGAAGATAAGTAAAACTTCGTGGACTGTCTAGTGCTGTAGTGCACATGATTTTTCATGACCAAACTGTCTAGTTTTTTTAGCCCTGGAATGACCCTAATTTTGTGGTGCTAACACAGTTTTCCGATTCATTAAAAATCTAGACCGTAGGACCACTCGGTGTTGTTTTAATTTCTTTGTTTTATTTTGTTTTTTTTCCCAAACTTTGCTTGTTCCGTTCCATCCGTGGGACCTAATAAATACTAGTATAATGTCCATGCTAATGCTACGGCTTTAACTTGATGATACACATGAAAATAACTAATATTTTTTCCATAGTTCAACTTTTACACAATAAATCATAAAGCTAAAATAAATCATAAAACTAAAAAGAAGTCTAACTCATGAAAGAAATAGAGAATATCATAAAAAGAATAGCAAAAGCCCATTAATATTTGAGTATCATAAAAAGAATAGCAAAAGCCCATTAATATCTTGTTTCATTGCTTGAAAGACTAATTTTTTTATTAATATCTTCCTACATCTCGTTTTTTTTTTCATGTCAATGGGGTAAAGACTCCCCACCTGATTTTGTATTATTCATTTATGAAGTACCGGTAACACATAATGGTTATGTAAAAATCATGTGTTCACAATTTACCTAGGCTCTCTAAGGATAGCCCATCTTGTTTGAAATACATCATCGATTCCTAACTCATATCTCAATTACATACGGACACTAAGAATTCACACCAAGCATTTGCTAGCTCTCTATCCTTCTTTGGCAGCCGCATCCCCATAGCTTAGCATCAGCTTCTATTCGATGAAATATCTGCTGGATTGTGGCCGTCTCTTCCCTGAATACGAAACCGTTCTTCGGTTTCCAAGGCTGCCAGTAACAGGGCAAAGCTGTTTCTATGTGAGCGCACAGTTCAGCACCTCCAGCAGATTGCCAAAGAACACGATGTAGAAAGAAACAGGCTCAATCTGATCCGCCATCAGGGTAAGTGTAAACGTGAAGATGGACAGGGGAGCTGGTGGCCACGCCTTGAGGTCACGCGCACCACCACCTTGAAACCGGAGCAGGCCACACTGGACACTTCCACCCCTCCACCCCTCGCTCCATAACATTCAGATTTCATTAGATCAATATAGATTGGTTGCCAAATACAAGGCAAAGAAGCTATAGAAATGAACAGTGGCAGTAATAATTTGCTCGATTAATACAAGAAATGTTTTGCATGCAGTTAAATTTATTTCGGAATTGGAATTGGAGTTTTTTTTTTTGACACCAGGAATTGGAGTTAAAAACCTTGCACTTAAGTTTCATGAAAGATTTTGCACAGGATTATCACTTATTTCACACAAAGGAGATCATCAGCTTCAGAAAATATATATGAGGAACAACAGGATTAAAACAAATATAGAAGCACAGCCTAGCCAGTAGACACACGCCCTATCCATGCTACAGAGCAAATGTCAACACAGCAGCATTGCACAAGCTGATTTTGGACAAATTAAATGGATGTTTTTATAATAACTGGATCTATATTTATGTTCTGAACAAGTGGACAAGAATGTAGTGACCTACAGAATGGAAGTGCTTGACATCTCTGCAACTTACTGAAGGTGCCCAATTAGAGATCCTTGTACATAATTAACAAAATTACAGAACCCTCACTCTGGACCATAACTAATGAACAACATTTGAGAGACATATACGTACCGGAAAATTTGTTGCTGTGGGATCCCAGTGCTTTAGAAAATTTGTTGTTGTGGAACCCCGGTACTTAAGAGCAGCCAGATCATAAGCCCTAGCAGCTTTTTCCTCTAACATAGCCACCTAAATTAAGAGAGGTGAGAATAGAGATAAAAAGGATGTTTATATCGAAAAGAGAAACAAACTAAATTAAGTATAGTGACAGTAATATGAAAGATCTGCCGAGCAGCGGTAAGGACATTTGCATGAGAGTTCACAAGTTCTCTTCTAAATTTCACACCCAACAAAAGATCATTAGCATACTTAAGTTTCCGATCCACCTCCATACCAAAACTCAGTACAATTATATCAGCCTGTTTCATGTGCGCGTTTTTGATTCAGACTTTAGCCGCTGTCCTCACACAAGCCCAGCAAGGTCATGCATTTCAGCCTGACAGAAAATTTAGCATCAATCCAATGCACTCAAGATGCATCTCAAACTCATAGACATTAGGCTAACAACAGGAAGATTGCTTAGACAACAATGGCAAGTTCAGTACCTGTCCAGTTGAGTACCATGGATACCAGCGGATCATGTCTTCAGACCAAGATGACTGATTGCAAACCATGTCGAGGTTGCCAGGATGACTGAATCTATATCACCACTGCAGCTTTTTCAAGTCACATGGGGTGATGCTCAATGAAAACACCTTCGACACAGGAAACATGTTGGTTTATCACATATATCAACAAGAAAACTCACTGGTCTTCGAGCTCGATGACACAAGGTTCATTATGTCGTGCCAATCTGCCATCTTGTGAGAAACGTTTGTAGATGACACCAATCAACCGAAGTTGATTCACCTTCATGGCCTTTCAAAAACTATAGGTGCCCTTTCAGGTTGTTCCACCTATGTCAATGGACAACTATTAGCATGGATGTGAATATAATAATAATGTATAGAGTAATATAGCAGGTAGCAGATATGTGACAAGCACCTGCCACAGGACACTTGCATCACTTGATCCATCAAGGATGTGAGTTCCATCAGGACTGATAGCAGACTGCATGGATCTAAATATCTATTATGAAAAAATTCCATAAGAACTCAAATAGATGCCAAAAGAATGTATAGAGCCGGGATGGTTAAAAGTTAATCACACATGGGATTCTCTAAGGAATGACCTTGTATGTCCAACAGACATGCATCTTATCCCTAGTGACCTCATGTTCTGGCAAACATATGAGACGATCAGTTAAATTGGATACTGCAACTCAGCATTTTTGAAAGGTCAAATTCGAATAAAATCAAATATGCACTTAAATGATGTAGGATTTGCACACCTTCTAATAAAACAGTTTAGTATGTGCCTATGTGGTACCCATGTAGGGCACTAATTAAGAAGCTCCTTTTTTTCCTTGAATACCATCATGACTGACTTCTGAAAAACAATCGAATACTAATGAATCAACAGCAGGAGAACATAAGAGTAGGGCTTGCTACAAAATGTACTTATCCAGCAAGCAGAACACTACGAAAAATATTGTACATCAAATGCATAATCCTGGTTAGTACTACTCATACAAATATTGGAATTTCCAAATGAATTCTTGGTAATTTTCAGCATATTTACTGGCTTCAAAATGGCATGGACAATCAAACCAGAGCACGGTATATATCACTTAAAAAATCTCCATAAGCCAGGGGTTTCCATGCTCTGCATATAGATTACAGAAATCTGCCATGGATTAGGACTCAGGAAAAGTATGCATCTTTTCAAATGACTTCAAAGACTAAAATGGTATAATCCACATATAGATCACTATTGAGCCAACCTTTTCTTTTGGACCACTAATGGTGCAAATATCCAACAAATCATGTCTATATTAACCATATTTCGTTCATATCTCAAGAGAAAGAAGTCACCTTCAAATATTCCATGGATCGCCAGAATCTGTGACCACTGACCAGCCACCTGTGAGGGATATAACTCATAATTCTCACTCAATTTGCCAAAAATTGCCAAGGGGCAAACGACTTCATGTTGTTCAGGTGCTCCAGTGATGTCATCTTTGACAATCCTAGCTGGTGTTATCTGCAACAGAGCATATGTGCACAAGTTAGGGTTTGGATGTTCAATTTTGCACAGCAGGAAGGAAAGAGAAAGGGATAGCTTACGTGCTGTGGTGGGTTTCGGTCGCCGCGAAGACATGGGCGCAGTCGTCGCCACTGGTCGAACACTGCAGCCGTACGGACGTGCACCAGCGCCCCAGTCGTGTGTATGCGCAGCAAAGCACCACCGCCGTGCAGATCCGTCGACAATAGGGCCCGTACTCGTCGATCTGCGTCATGGCGATGCAATTGGCTCCGGGTCACGGCAGCTGAGTGACGTCTCGGCTATTTTTCCCGGTGTTTGTAGGCTTGGAGACAGCGGCTCGCCGTGATCGCGATGGGCGAGTGCGTCGCGTCTAGTGCCTCCGCGGGAGGCTCTCTCGTGGAGGCTTGAGACGATCCAGTCTGCCGCCCTGCCTGCCGCCACGTCGTCGCTGCGTGGGGCTGGTAGTCGCCGATCCGGCCCAACCTCCTTGCCTGCCGCCGCGTCGTCGTGGACGTGAAGGTCCGGCCATGGAGGAGGACGGTTCTGGTCTCACGTCGAGCGAGCACAAGGGCGCGATGGCGTGGATCTTGTGATTAACCTGTTTGGACGTGATTATAGGGGCGGGACGGCAGGACGTATTTAGGATTCGTTCCCTGATTGGATGATTGGCCGGACCTGACGTGTTCCCTGATTGGATGGACCTGGTTTCAAATTTGCGAACTGTGGGATTAGTAGAGACTGGCTGTGGGGCTAGTGTAAGGGACAAGCTTCTTACGCCTTTACAAGATTTCAATTATAGTATAGATAAGCCTCTGAAATGACATCTAATCAAACATGTAAAGTGATTATGTTGTCACTTTAATTATGCAAACCACACGAAGTATATAGAATGCATGGGCCATGTTGGCTACAATTGATCCATTATATATCCTTCACAGCACATTGCTTAGTAGAACCTTCTAACAAATAGCGTGGATGTCAGTTTCTCGTTGACATTTTGAGGTGACTTTTTATGTATTCCCTTCATTCTAAATTGTCAGTCGTTCTACATTTTTCTAGATATAGTTTGGAACATAATGAGTATTTTTATTTTTCATGTGTACCATGGTTGTATGAAGAATATTTTCAAATAAATATATAAACCATCTCAGATGCTATCTTGCATCGCTTTCAATTGGCAGATTTCAGATGAAAAGATGACAGAGAGAGTCACGGATTTGAAAGCGGAGGTAGTTGGTCTTTTTGACGCTTCCAAGGGTCTTGTGGAGAAAATGAACCTAGTAGATGTGCTCCAACATCTAGGGATAGATCACCATTTTAAGGAACACATAGCCGCAGCCTTAGACAGCATTCAAGGAGCTGAATTCAATAGCTCAAGTCTTCATGAGGTTGCCCTTCGTTTTCGCCTGCTAAGGCAGCACGGGTTTTGGGTTTCTGCAGGTGGTCTTAATCATCTTTTGTGATATTACATGAATACTGAAGTACATATTTGTGACAAAAGAATTATATATCTTACATTTACATTGTAGATGAATTCAAAAATTTCAGACAAGAAGATGGGAGCTTTATCAATGACCTAACTAATGACCCAATGGGCTTGTTAAGTTTATACAATGCAGCTAACCTTTTAAATCATAACGAGGAAGTACTTGAAGAAGCGCTCCGATTTGCAAGGCAACATCTGGAGTTGATACAAAGTGGTCTCAAGTCCCCTTTAGCAGAACAAGTTGGGCGTTCCCTTAAAATACCATTACCAAGGGCCTTGAAGAGGCTTGAAACAGTATCTTATATCCCAGAATACAGTGTCGATCCAAGGTACAACCCTTCCATATTAGAGCTTGCCAAGCTTGATTTTAACCTCCTGCAACATCTTCACCAAAAGGAACTCAAGACAATAACTCAGTAAGTGTTTTAGACATTCTCTCTCTCTCTCTCTCTCTCTCTCTCCACACACACACAAACGTTCTCTAGACTGATAGCTATACCAACTTAATTTTTACCAGGTGGTGGAAGGATCTTTCTGAACACATTGTGCTAGAATACGTGAGGGATCGAATTGTTGAGTGTTACTTTTGGGCTTATAGTATGAGGAAGAGTATGCACGTGCACGGATGATCTTCGCCAAGTTGTTGATGCTAACCTCTTTGTTAGATGACACTTATGATGACCATGCTACTTTGGAGGAGTGTCAGGAGCTCAACAAGGCTATAGAAAGGTAGTTTTTTAGTTTTCTTTTCCTTAGCCTTCACTTTAAAAAGAAAACTAAACGTCCCATAAGGATGAGATGGTGTTCGGGCTTTTGAAAAAAAATAAAAGAGAAGATTGTCTTTGGCACGAGTTGATGATCACTTTATTAATGGAAATAATTTAAACATAGACCATATGATCATCGGTAGCCTAAATGATGCTTGGCATAAATGCAGATGGGATGAGAGTGATATTTCACTTCTACCAGATTACTTAAAGAAATTGTTTCTCAAGGTGATAAGGAACTTCACAGAATTTGAGGATGAGTTGGAACCACATGAGAAGTACCGCATTGCTTACCTCAGGAAGATGGTACGTACTGATCAAAACTAGCATCCCCCTTTTACCTACTGACTCTCTATTCCCAGTCTTCTTTTTTATAGCAGTGCAGAGATTGTAAACCTTATTATGTAAACCTATCTTCAAAGAATGGGCACAATAACTAGTTCACTGTAGCACTGCTCAGATTGTGAAATTTGAGAATTTTATAGCATCTAACATATATATAGAGCTCTTTTCGAGGTGAAAACAGATGATGAAGGTCATTTTCACGTCGAGATTCTAGTTATCAAGACACTTGTATGGTTCTTCTTATAAATGCTAACACTGTTTCCTTTTTTCTGGCACATCTAGTTCCAATTTATATCCAAAAGTTATCTCCAAGAAGTGGAATGGTGCCACCAGGGTTACATACCAAGTTTCAATGATCATGTGAAGGTGTCTGCTGCATCGGCAGGTATCGAATTGATGTGCGTTGCCCTGCTTCTAGGCATGGGTGATGTAGCAACCAAAGAGGTATTTGAGTGGGCCATTGGTAGCAATAATGATGTCATAAGAGCATGTGCTGAGGTGACACGCTTCATGGACGACATGGCAGATTTTAAGGTTTACACTAAAACTTACTCCTATTTAAAGGATGAAAGAAGTCCTTTAATTTAATATATTGGATATTATAAACTTAAAATAAAAAAAATGGGAGAGAGAGAGAGGCCACATATGTACTCCATATAATATTCATGACATCAAATTAGTATCACTAGATGCATCATGTAATAAATATATTTTCATTATGTACTTGTTTGGTGTCATAGATGTTGTTATCATTTCCTAATTCCTACAAAGTTGACCAATTTAAGATAGTTTGACTTAGTGTGAATCTAGGAATTGATTTATTTTACGATGGAGGGAGTATCAGAAAGAAGATTGGACGGGGTTGTCTCTTTCAAAATTCAAAAAGCAATAGATCTATTGAGACATCATAGAGATTTAATGACAATTATACATCAACATCAAAGGGGAGAGGCATAGAAGTGCCAACCGATAGGCATTCCATGGAAAGGGTCAAGACTCCAGTCGTGAAACAATCATGAATCGACATATAAAAAGTAGAGTTGATTTCACAGTTGATCATTGGGGCCAAAAAAAAAAAAAAAATAACCAGTCTACATGCTTTTCACAGAGAGGAAAGAACAAAACGGATGTAGCCACCAGTGTTGAGTGCTACATGAAGGAGCACAATGTCACAAGCGAGGTTGCCCTGGCTAAGATTGCCTCCTTTGTTGACGATGCATGGAAAACCCTAAATCAAGCACTCATTGAGTATCATGCTCTACTTCCGATTGTGCAACGAGTCACCAACTTTGCAATAAGCATGATGCTACTTTTCCACGACAAGATAGATCGTTATACAAACAGCGAGGAACTTAAGGAAACACTGGAAATCCTATTCGTCAAGCATATTCCCCTCTACTAGTAATGTACGACTGCAAAAAATAAAAGTTCATCACTTGGGAGTGATGCATGCTTCAGATAATCACTCAGTCTGGCTCCATATATATGGACTATATGATTTCATAATCAAGGGAATATGTATTGTAGTATTTCTAAGCTTTGCTTACCATGTCATCTATATTGTGTACCAGATGTATGTAATATACAAACCTGCTAGCTCGTAAGCTTGATAAACATGAGCATGCAGCCATTGTTTTGTACATGTAATCTATATTACGTTGTGTTTGTTCTTATGTTCATTTCTTTTAGCAATTCATAATTTTGAAGATGGATCATATACGACCAATACATAAGTTATCACTACTACAGATCGCGACCCCCCCCTCCACGTAAATGTCAGAAATGGCAAAACCAACAACGATAAGTCTTTAGTGCCGGTTTCAAGCTTTGCTAGACATCAAATGACTGAGGGAGGGGCTTAACCGGCAGCGATGACCACCATCACCGCCGGTTGGTGTCTCGACCCGGCAATGATGGCTTGGCCACCTACCACTGTCGGCTCAAGGCTTCGCCCGACCGTGATATGGGGCAATCATCGGCGGTGCTTGGGACCGACCAGCGGTGATAGCCCTGACAACACAAAAAGGCTTTGGCTTTCCTCTCCTTCCTCCTCACTTCCATTTCCTATTGTTATGTTCTTTCTTTGGTAACAGATTAAAGGAATAAGGAGAGAAAAGAAATAAAAACAATTCTTTTAGTTGTTTAGACTTATAACAACTAAGCACATGATACCTCATTACTAAAAATAGACTTAGGATCTACTCTTAGCAACATCATTAAGAAATGAAAGGGTTGTAATAACTCAGTTCCATTAGATATTATTCCGCAAGCACACAAAATTACCATTGTAGTGTAGCATGTCATCCGTGATATTCAAGGGTATCGTTATTTATAGTTTCCCAAAGGAAGGCATCATAATTGCCAGAAAATCATTTTTGTATAAATCATAGGTGAATCAAATATAGTAATTAGCATAGTATCAACATTGATCATACAAGTTAAGATAAATAGTCTTAAGAATAGTGGAGATTCATTATCTAGTTAAGCTCACTCAGGGTTTAAGTAAGAATAACATAAATAAATAAATAAAATACATAAAACATAGTTAGACATAGAGTGTCATTTCTACTTATAATTATAACATATAAATTATCAACATTTATTGTTAATATAACTAGACAAAGCTATGACTTAGATGATTAGGGGAGACTGACAAGTACTAGTCTACTAGCATCCTGGACGACATTTTAGACTCCTACATCATAGCCAGATGTGGGGGATTACAAGGGACAGACAGGCCTGTCACATCCTACTACCTACCACCTCAAACGTGGACTATGAAGTGCATCTACTGATTCCTCTATTCCCTAGCACCATGCTAACGTATATAGAAATAATCTACATCCCCTGGGACTCTGACCCTACGAAACAATGAGCTAGAATATAGACCTCTCTTGCAAGAGCGGCAAACCATCATCTAGATTAGAACTAGTTCTAATTATAATTATATCATTAAGATAATTAATAATAAAGTTTAAACACTAATCATTCATCATAGCAATATGCTAAATGATCAAAATAAAGACTAGGCTCTAATTCATCTGAAGAATTATCAAAACAAGATGAACAAAACAAGATAACTAAAGAACTTATGAACTTATTCATACCAAGAGGTCTTTAGATACAAGTCCTGCAATGAGGTCTTGCCTACTCCAATCTAACTAGACAACTAAAAAGTAATACAAGAGGTTAGAGTGGCTCTCCTAAGATAATATGAATATGATCTGAGAGGTCCTCTCTACCTATACATACATGTATACTAGGGAGAGATCAGTTCGTGTCACAAGTAAGGCAACCACCAGCGGGAACGTCACGTCTACGACACCAGGAACCGCCTCGAAAAAGGTCAGCGCGAGAGGTTGTTTGGGGCGGGAGCCTGGGCTGAGCCCAAATGGGTCCAACTTGGTCTGGTTGCTTCCTTGTTGCATCCTTAATATATTTTTGGTGGTGGTTGACTTTAGTTCACAAAGTTGTAATGGGGCTTCTCTATCCCTTGGGATATGCTTGTTTGAAAAGCCTATTCTCACCATATTTCCACATTTTCACTAATAAGGACGGCAGAATAATAATTCTCCAATACATATGGAAATAGGTTAGTGGTAAGTATATGTGTATATAAATATATTAGTTTTATCCATTTTTAGATAATGGTTGGTGGTATAATTAAAATAAGCATTATCGACCACCAACAACTAGTCTAGCCAGAAGCTAGTGGAGATGTGGCTTGCTCTCCTCTCTTCTCTTGTGTATTTTGAATATTGGAATGATGAGTGAGAGTGGTGAGAGCCTCCTTATATAGATGTAGTGGAGGGGCTCTTTGAAAAATTCCCCCTTAATGGCCCCAAACTGACCTCCCAACATCGGTTCTAGGTGCATTGAACCTGGATACCTGTTGCCACAAAAAGTGACGCACTGTGCCTCACACACAGCAAGCCGGAAAGCTTAGCTTCAATCGGGTGCCCAGGCGTTGAATCCGGAAGCGTGCCAGTCGATTTGACCTGAAGAAATCGACAAGGGAGGAAACAGTAAGATCAAAACTGGAACGTGCTGGGTGAGACCAGACAGTTCCATCTTTACGGCCCTGAAGCCACTTACGACGACATATAGCTATAGAAGCTATCTGCCAACATGTTTGCAAATCATTCGGCTAATGTAACATGGATGATGTGAATAGAACTGATCTGCCGAATACGTGTATATGAAGACATGTTTGAACAAGATTAAATCATTAAAGCATATCAAACTATATCTCAGGTTTAAAGCATCATCAAGCACGGACAATTAAAGATAAGTAACTTATAAATATAATTCTACTAAAATAACACATGCATAGGCTACTCCAACTAGTCTGCCGCACGTCTAGCCTTCATAAACCCGTCGAGCACACACTAAAGCAAGTTAATCCACCGCATGATACGACCTACTATGAGCATATGCCACTCCCTACTCTTAGATCAATCCACCGCATGATACAATCTAATAATAAAGAGCTAAAAGCACGCAATTGCCTAAACAGATCTATAAATACTCATTACACGTGTAAGCGTAACCGTATCGGCAAGATTACCGAATCGGGGTCCATGAAGAAGGAACAAACAAACCATTACGATATAGAGCAAAGCAAAGCCTACATCTGCCGCACGATACCTAGCTTTAACAAAGACCTAGATGCACTAACTTGCATGAACCCGCAACATGTAACAATCTTGATTGATCTAATTCGGCTATTTGAACTCGATCTACTTTATATTGAATGAACATGAGAACATAATCGAAAGCCGAAAAGAGCATCAATCTAGATTGGGCAAAAGAGTGTTGCAAATAATTAAACATTAAATAAAAGCAACACATGATAACTTAATGAATCAATTAGATCTTGCCAAATCTAAAAGAGCCGATAACTATCTTCACTCATGTCTTAATCCGCCGCACGATACAAGGCACAAGCAAAAACTTCCCATGATCGAGCTTAGATCTACTGCATGTCCTAAGCTAAAACAATGAGACTACTTGCATCACGTCTAAATCCACCGCATGATACTAGACATGATAACAAGGTTGCCGGGACTTACGGAGGTCGACGGATCGATTGGCCCTCTCGAAGAACTCGACGACACGACTAGAAGGACTCGAAAGGTGGCACGTAGCCGGTTGTATTGAATTGGTTGTGAACCCTTATTACAATGGTCGAGGGATTATATTTATACCTTGGACAAGACATGAGTCCTAGATGACTACGATCTATTAAACAAATTTGGAAAGATACATAAACCCGACTCTAACCATAATCGGAGTCCTTGATCATTATGACTCCTTCCTTTCTGGGACAGCTCCTCCTTTCCCTTCTTGCTTCCCTAACGAAGCCATCGCTCGGCTAGGAACAACCGACCGCTTGATCATTTACCGAACAGATAGAAAGTTAGCCAACCGCACACATATTTGCCGAATCTGTCTCTCTGCCAATCGTGGACCCACCTGTCATCTCCTTTACCAAATTTTGGTGTCAACACATGCCCCCTCAATTTTGAGATAAAAGAGATTTTATTTCGAAATTGACCATAAGCGCCTTTTGCCTAGGTTAGCACTGCCGACGCCCGCAGCCGCCACTTGAGATCTGAGCTTGCTACCACTCTCAATGGCGACGGAAACTTCAACCAGCTCCATCATGGCGACGGGAACTCAAGAAGAACTCCTGGAGGTAACCCTACTTTCTTTACTCATTCGGCAACTTCTCTGAGTCAACTTTTAGATGTGCCGTCAATTCATCTGTTCCTACTCTTTGAAGGAAATGAGGAACGAGATTTTGATTCCCAATCTTGCACATCCCGGATCGTTCTTTCTTGGTCCAATGGGAGATTCTAATCCGAGGGAGCTTGTTGAGAAGGAAACCCTGAGGATCCCGTTTAAATCCAGGATTGCTCCCCTAAACAGGTGGCCGAACACCTTCAAAACATGGCCTCTTCCCTCAATTGCAGGCTGGCGTGAATGGTACCGTAGGATGCAGGCTAAGAACAGCGATCTCTGGGAAGCACAGGACATCCAACACTGTTTAGAGTTGTCATTAGCCGAAATGCCAAGAAACGACCCTCTTCTGATTGCTGCCTCCCATTTTTGGTCTAATGCTGTCAACGCATTTATCTTCGGCCATGGCCCAATGTCAATTACTTTGGCAGATGTCTTCATGATGACTGGGTTGAACGTCACCAAGCCAGCATACCCGACTAAGTACAAGGGTACTAGCACTCAGAAATCTGTTAAGTCAGGAGGTGGATGGGTCAAGCACATTCAGTCTTATGCATCAACTGGTGCTGTATCTGACAAGGAATACAGGGCCTTCATGAATATGTGGCTATGCAGGTTCATCTTCTGCAGCAAGTCTAATGAGCCCACTCTGAATCATATAGTGATGGCTGAAGATCTAGCTGCAGGTCAACTGATCCCCTTGGGCAAATACCTCCTGGGTGCTGTTTACCACATGATGTATCAGATCACCGTTCAGATGAGGAACCAAGGTGAAATTTCTTGTGTCAATGGCCCTTGGTGGCTAGTTCAGATGTGGTTGCAATTGTAGATGCATCAAATTGTCTCAATCGACCTCCACAACCTGGGCTTTCCATCTGTCAATTATGCTGAAGGTGAGGATCCGCGACAAAAGGCCCGCGGACATATGGCGAAGCTGCATCTTCTGCTGTCATTGATATAGATATTGGCCACCTCTTCAAGCTTTTCTACAAGGGTTTCGACCAAATAATCTGGTTCCCTTACAGAGAAAATGAAAACTTGACTCTTCCTTGTAAATTCAGCTACCAACTGGGCTGCACAGATGATGAATCCAAGGAGATCTTCAATTCTTTCATCAGGCCTTGTGCCCTGCCAGCAGAATTCCACCATGGTAGGCTGGTAAACCCAACTTACGAATTTTATAATCCCAACATGGTTGCCAGGCAGCTAGGATTCGGTCAACTGCCCCCAAGGTGTATTTCTCAAGCATCATAAGGCCCAGGGAAACTCTGTCAAACAGCACTGAGGCCAACAAGGTTTTCAATCTGGGATGTAAATTCCCATCATATGGACTGATCCTTTGGTGACAACCGAGGTTGCTCATTCCTCATTCAACTCTTGGTGGCAAGAATGGCGTTCTCATATTTTCAGTGCTCAAGTCCACCTCCGTGCCAAGTTCTAATGCCTCAATTTGCCTCTGATGATGAGGTAAAAGAATCTTGAGAACCTTTGTTTATCTTTAAGCTTTTATCTTATATTCAAATCATTTCCTGAATAGGATAATGCTCCTCCAAGCCCCCCTTAAGTCCAATACCGGCAACCCGGTCCCGTATTCTTGCACTTTGGGACACAATGCTCCAACTTTAGCAGTTTTTAATAGGACCCCTGCTGATGAAACAGTGCTCTTGAAGGACCTGAAAAGGAAAGCTCCTTCTTCTCCCAAAGACACTGCTATCCCTAAGAAGACAAGGTCAAAGAAAATCAAACTGCTTCAGGTATGAATGCCCCCCAGTCTCTTTGTCTCTTCCTGTCGGTACATCCATACTCATTATCCTCTTGATAGGTTCAGGCTAGTCAGAGCCCTGAAAAGATAGTGACTTTGGAAGACTCCCTTGATGTTTCCACTGGTCAGGCAGATGCCAATGAGACTGCCGGCAATATTGGTATGTATTTGCATCCCTCTCCTTCTCCTTTCTCCATTCATCCTTTTCACCCTATGCTATGATTCAGATGAACAAGGAGAAGCAGCAGAAGAACCCACTCCTCATCAGGTTCCAGATTCATCAACCCCGGTTGTGCAAGAAGCTTCAACAGGCCATGAGGCTGTCAATCCTGAGGCAGCCACTGTGCCAATTCCTCAAGATATTGAGTCTACTCTGGATGCAATTGATCAAGTATTTGCCGAAGAGGTAATAATTCACATTTTTAGTTATTTTCGGTCTAAACTGAAGCATTCGGCTAAACCATCTTCTCTGTCTTTTGACGGGACACTGCTCATCCACAAGCCAGTTTCTCCCTTATTGCCGAAGAGTTCGCTGGAGACAGAGATGATGAAGCTTCTTCCAATCAGCAGTTATCATCAGAGAGTCAAGCCAAGCTGAAGGACATAATTTTATTCTTGAAAAAGGACATGGTTGCTTTAACCCAAGATTCGGACAAGATAAGGGAAATGGCAGAGCTCATCGATCAAGAGCTTCCTTCCAATCTTAAAACTGCTATAGATGCCTTATCCCACCTTGATGATCACTTCGCCACTATAAAAAGGGCACATAAGAATATGTCCACAAAGGCTGACCTGGAGAAAGGCAAGGTAGCCAAAGAACAGCAGGTCAAGGAGCTCTATTCTAATATCAAGTCAACCGAACACCTCTTGGGCACTTTAGAACCAGAGTTACAGGTCATGAGAGATGAAAGAACCAAACTTGAAGCTCAACTAGCTCAACTGAATGCTAACATTCAGTCTCATGAAGCCAAGCTCGCCAATCTGCCATCTCTTGATTCGGCCAAATCCAAGATACAATCAGTTATCAAAGAAACGCAGCAAATCAAGAGCAAGTTGTCAAAGATCCAAGACTCTGAAGAAGAGGACCAAAAAGCTCTTGATGTGGTTAACCGAATCAAGACTCGATGCTCTTGATGTCATTAATTCTTTTCGAATGTATAGATACTTGGCTTGTACTTGAAGATGTAAACATTTAGGCTTGATCCCGTAGAAAATTTTCATTTTTCTTTTTCTTCTCTTTTTTTACTTGTTTTTGCCGAATGTCATCGGCTTTCGATCATAACCGCTTTCAATAAGCAACCACCTCTATCTCGAATGCAATCGCCGTCATGCCAAACTCAAGTTTTAGCCGAATGAACCTCGTTTAGATACTTAACCAAGCGCACTCCAGGAATTTGAAGCGGACCATCTCGGTCCAGCCCAATATCGGCCCATAGAAGTGTGAAAACCCTATTTTGTCGCTTGGTTTTCCCGCAGGCTCCACCACGGCTCCCAACATTCATAAATAGGACCACCTCTCGGCTCCCATCATCACATCCAAGCACAAGCAGTTGCTATTCCGTCCATCTCTTCTACTTCCTTCTCCACCTTCAAGCCAGAAAACCCTCATCACTACCGATGGCAAGCGGCGGCGATCACGGCAAGCGCCCGGCCGAGGACGCGGCGGAGGGAAGCAACACCCGGCGTCGGCGGTGAGATCTCTTCATCCCTTTGAGTCGTGCTGCCATCGGCTTTCTTCTTCTTCACCCGATCTTGATTCTTGCCCCCCTGCGGTTACTTATTCATTTTCTTGACTCCATTGCAGGGGCGTCGGGATCACTGGCAACTACGTCTCCAACTTCGGGAGGCAGGTTGCCCGGGCCGGCACTCACACCCCTGCCCCTGCTCCCGCTCCGGCAGCGGATGTAGCGGAGGGGACCAATCGCAGCGGCCGCCGTCTGAGGTGATGAAAGCAACTTCACTCTATTTGTGGTTTCTCTTTTGATAGCCAATTCTTGATCTTCCTCCTTGTTTCAGGACCGCGATGATGGGTTCCGGCCAGTGGCACCTCCTTGCGCCGACCGCGGCAGCCGCTGCTCCTGCTCCTGCTCCCATCCCGGCTCCGGCGCCTGCTCCTGCTCCGGCTCCGGCTCCTGCTCCAGCCTCGTCGGGGTCCTCCTCCGGCAGTTCATACCACCCCTATCCTTGGGGTAGGGAGGACGAGGAGATCCCGATCCCGTACACCGGTGACGACGCCGTTTGTTACCTCCGTGAGAGGGACGACGCGAGGGAGCTTCTTGGTGAGGAAACCAAGAAGCACGGGATCGCCCAACTGGAGTGGGAGGACCAGAGCAGGCAGCTCCGTGAGGCCATCACCAGTACAGCTTGTTCTCAAATGTTGCTTGATATCTCGTTCTTCCCGATTTGCCTGCTCATTAGTTCATTTATCCTTATTTTGCAGACCTCTCCGAGGAGCTCAACCGCCTGAAGGTGGCGGCGATGGTGGTGGCTGACCGGGTGAATGCCAGAGGCCCGACGGTGGCCGATCGTCTGGAGGCGGTGCCTGGTCAGATTGATCGGGCAGCTCTCCACGGTGTGCGCCTCGGCACTGCTCTCGGCCTGGCGGGGGTGTCGTCCTGGACCAGGGACGAGTACACTGCCGTGCCGGTCGGCTTCCGCGACGGGGCTCCCCACGAGATCGACGACATCGAAGGTCTCCTGGGGGAGTACGACGACCACACCCGCGCCATGGCTGACGCTACCCACCCGCAATCAGTCCTCAACAAGCTCTTCGAGGAAGAGGAGTAGCTTGTATTAGGATTGACGCGGGTGTAATAAAAAATTTTTAATGAAGAATGTTGGTCTCCCTCTTGTCTTGCATTGCTCTGATTGCAATGGTATTCATTCTGTCATGTTTGTGCTTACGAATTCTCATTTAGCTAGAATCCGACTGTGATGCTTCCCGAACGCTATGACATCATCTTAATCGATTAGATCTCGGTCCTGTTCCACGACTCGACAGTTTGTAGTGTAGCACTTCAATTCACTTTATCTTCCCCTGATAAACCTACCAGCTGAGAGATAAAATTATAACTGTTCACTTATACTTTTAAAAATGGCTCGAGGCGATACAACTGTATCGGCTATTCTTGCTCTGAAGACAATACACACGATATCGGCTATTTTGCGCTAGAGGCGATACACATAATATCGGCTTTCTTCCTCCAACTTCTTTCCTCTATTCTGAAGGCGATTACAATCAAAATCGGCTATTCCACGCTTTAACGTGTAAGTCATGATTAAGATCCAACTTCAACACTTGGATAAAATTTCTTAAGGTATCTGCCATTAATGGCCCTTGTAAACTCTTCTCCGAATAATGTTTTCAAGATGTATGCATTACCAGTGCACAACTCACAACTCGAAAAGGTCTTTCCCAATTTGGAGACCATTTGCGAATGTTTTATCTTTTGTACCAATCGGCAATATTGTTTTCCAAACTAAGTCTCCTTCTACAAATTGTCTGACCTTAACCTTTTTATTGTAATACTTGGCAATGCGCATTTTATTCTTCTCAATATTTTCCAGGGCTTTGAGACGAATCAAATGCAATTCCTCTAACTCATCCATCATTAGATCCTTGTAATCCTTCTCTGCCATGTCTTTCTGCAATTCCACTCGCCTTGATCCTGACTGCAACTCCCAAGGTAGCACAACATTGTGTCCATAGACCAACTCGTATGGAGATGCTTGTGTAGACCCATGACAAGCCATTCGGTAAGCCCACAATGCTTCATTAAGGACCACGTGCCACCTTTTGAGTCCTTCTAGTCGTGTCGTCGAGTTCTTTGAGAGGGCCAATTGATCTGTCGACCTCCGTAAGTCCCGACAACCTTGTTATCATGTCTAGTATCATGCGGTGGATTTAGACGTGATGCAAGTAGTCTCATTGTTTTAGCTTAGGACATGCGGTAGATCTAAGCTCAATCATGGGAAGTTTTTGCTTGTGCCTTGTATCGTGCGGCGGATTAAGACATGAGTGAAGATAGTTATCGGCTCTTTTAGATTTGGCAAGATCTAATTGATTCATTAAGTTATCATGTGTTGCTTTTATTTAATGTTTAATTATTTGCAACACTCTTTTGCCCAATCTAGATTGATGCTCTTTTCGGCTTTCGATTATGTTCTCATGTTCATTCAATATAAAGTAGATCGAGTTCAAATAGCCGAATTAGATCAATCAAGATTGTTACATGTTGCGGGTTCATACAGGTTAGTGCGTCTAGGTCTTTGTTAAAGCTAGGTATCGTGCGGCAGATGTAGGCTTTGCTTTGCTCTAGATCGTAATGGTTTGTTTGTTCCTTCTTCATGGACCCCGATTCGGTAATCTTGCCGATACGGTTACGCTTACACGTGTAATGAGTATTTATAGATCTGTTTAGGCAATTGCGTGCTTTTAGCTCTTTATTATTAGATTGTATCATGCGGTGGATTGATCAAAGAGTAGGGAGTGGCATATGCTCATAGTAGGTCGTATCATGCGGTGGATTAACTTGCTTTAGTGTGTGCTCGATGGGTTTATGAAGGCTAGACGTGCGGCAGACTAGTTGGAGTAGCCTATGCATGTGTTATCTTAGTAGATTTATATTTATAAGTTACTTATCTTTAATTGTTCGTGCTTGATGATGCTTTAAACCTGAGATATAGTTTGATATGCTTTAATGATTTAATCTTGTTCAAACATGTCTTCATATACACGTATTCGGCAGATCAGTTCTATTCACATCATTCATGTTACATTAGCCGAATGATTTGCAAACATGTTGGCAGATAGCTTCTATAGCTATATGTCGTCGTAAGTGGCTTCAGGGCCATAAAGATGGAACTGTCTGGTCTCACCCAGCACGTTCCAGTTTTGATCTTACTGTTTCCTCCCTTGTCGATTTCTTCAGGTCAAATCGACTGGCACGCTTCCGGATTCAACGCTCGGGCACCCGATTGAAGCTAAGCTTTCCGGCTTGCTGTGTGTGAGGCACAGTGCGTCACTTTTTGTGTCAACACACTTTTTGGCATGCCCGGTGGGACCACTTTTTAGTTCAAGATGGGATCGGAGATTGACAATAACGCCAGATGGTGGAGCAAGCAGTTGAGCAGTACCAGCAGAAGTGTTTGATGTCTTTCTCCAAAAACAAGAGTAGCAAGGTGATCATAAAGCAATCACTGCCAAGAGTTCTTCTCGCCAATCAGTCTGATATTACTGATGAAGAGGAGATGCAGAGAGTAGTCGGGGTCATCTACAAAGCTATGGGAGATACCATGTTGAACCACAACACAGCTTTCCTGAATACCTTCCGCAAAGTCATGGTTGACACCTTCGGTCCATCAATTGATAAACGCTTTGAAGAGAAATTCGGAGAACTTGGTGGGCCAATGTTTTTTAACACCCAAAAGTCTTCAGGGAAGCCAACTGGGGGAGGAGAGATGATCGGTTCAAGCAAAGATGGAGCTATTTATGATGAAAAAGAGAAGCCTCCTATGACCGAGCAGCAAACTCATGGTCAAGTAGCTTTTGGTGCAACAACAGAAATACCTGGATCTGCTTACAAGATCTCCCAGTGGCAAACAGGTTGCAGAAGAGTGTTTATGGAGATGGGTACAATGAGTTTACCGATTACAGTGCCCTTAGTGCTTTGCCAAATCCAGGGTACAAAAGTGCATCAGGAGTACCTTCTGGAAGACAGGGAGCCCAAGATGCTAATGATGTTCTCCTAAGCAGGATGGCTGATATGATGCAGAATCAGTTCGGCCTGAAACCAAAGAATCAGGCATATGCATACAGGTCTCCTTTTCCAGAGTGGTACAATAGGGTAGCTCTTCCACCAAGAGTAAAGCCACCAACAGACTTGACCAAATTCTCTGGTCAAGATGACACCAGTACAATTGAACACATTAGCAGATACTTGATGCAACTTGGAGAGGCTGCTAGTGATGAAGCTTGGAGAATTAGATATTTTCCTATGTCTCTGACAGGGCCGGCTTTCACATGGTTTGCATCTCAGCCGGCTAACTCCATTGGTACATGGGCAGAATTGGAGCAAAAGTTCCATGCATACTTCTATACAGGGACCAATGAGAAGAAGATGGTCGATCTGTGGGCTATGAGGATGAAGACTACTGAAACACCAATGGAGTGTCTTCGTAGATTCAGAGAAGCCAAGAACATGTGCTATTCTCTAAATATACCCGATGATCAGCTCCCACAATTAGTCATTGCAGGTATGTTGCCACACATCAGGGATAAGCTATTCGGCATGGAATTTGAAGACCTTGGGCAGCTTGCACAGAAATTGACAGCAATGAGTAACCAAGCCCAAGGATTCAGGAGAGATGCTCGCTTTCAGAAAAACAGTGCAACTATTGACATGTACCAAGGCTTTTTGGAGGAAGCATCTGAATATGAAGATGAGGACGAAGTAGCTGCTGCAGAACTGAATTGGACGAAAGAACCTACTTTGGTTAGTCAGCGATGGGTAAAGCAGCAGAAAGGGTCCTATGATTTTGATGTCAGCAAAGCAGACAGGCTCTTTTTGTATCTGATAAAGGAAGGATGCATTAAGTTGCCAGAAGGACATCCCATGTTGCGCCCAGAAGGAGTAAAGGATAAGAAGTATTGTGGGTATCATGATATGTAACACCCTCGGTGTTACATGCTAAAGCAACTCACTAAACTGATCATGAGCATCATGTTTATTTGTTCATAAAAATATCAATCAAAAAATAAGAGTTTGTAAATTAAGTCTGGAAATAAAAATAAATTATAGAGTTGTGTAATGTTTTGATCTCTTTTATATGTTTGTAATTGCATGTCACGTATTCTACTTTGGTAAAAAAAATAATAAAGAAATTACCTACACTCCCTCACCTCACATACATATATGGTCACGCATATATGTGCGCGCGCGCACACACACACCAATGACACCAAGGTCAGTCAACTTCCAGTCAATTGCTTTGTTCTCACGTAGGTAACTTCTGTGAAGTTTCATGACAACTTGACTGTGGACTCTTGCTCTACCATTCATAATTGGTGACACTAGAATCCTTGCAGCACGCCACCATCTAGCTGTTGTTGAGTGCACATGCCTGTTTAATTACACCTCAACTCTAGTACGTGGTCATGCATGGCTTGTACCTCCCAAATCAAGGTCATGCTGAGCAGCGATGTTTGGCGCCCAACATTGCTTCCTGTTTTCATCTGTATCATTTACTTTCCTCTAGACTCTTGAGTCATTGCGGGCCTCCTCATCAACTTGACTGGATGGAGCACCCGTTCGTTCGTCACTAGAGTCATGGCGTTCTGTTCAAAGCATGAGTAACCAGAGAATTCAGCTGCACCCCCGCGTGGGCATGTCCCTGCACTGCCAACTCTCTGCCATTCTTGACAAAACAACCACCAACATCGCAGCCCGAATTATTGCCCACAGCTACGAAGTCAAGTCTTCGGCTGCCCAACTTCCACGTTACTCTGAATTAAGCATAGCTAATCTCCGATTTAGAGTTCTCCCATTGTCAGGCGTCCTCGGGCAAAAACCAGCTCGCCATATAACCCGACTCCATAAAGCCTCTTCATTCAACCCAGTGCATCACTTGCTTCGCCTCCATCCTCTTTCCACCGAGAGCCGCAGCCGTGTGCCGTCGACGGCCAGCCCGTCGGTCGCGCACGACAAGCTCTCCATTGCTGTCATTTCCTTCGACCTCCGCCTCCTGAGTTCGTGGTAGGTTCCTGGTGCTCGTGCGTCAGTTGGTAAGCCTATAGCAATCATAGTTAGCCGGGACGGCTGTGTCGATGTCTTGAGCTGCAGTCGTAGTGTGCGTGCGTCTGGGGAGTGTGTAGCTCCCTGCGTGCTAGTGTCTATTAGCTTTCGATTGCTTTTCAAAAGTCACCAAACGTCCTATATTTTATAAATTTGGTAGATAATTGTGTAGTTACCTAAAATAGGTGAAATTAATTTTGTTAGCTTTATAAAATCGTAATCTATCAATTGGTGTATTTTGTTCATATGGTTTCCTAATATTTTTAGGGTCTCTTTAATTATATGAATACTTAATATTATTGTATTGTTTATTGCATGAACTTTTGAACGTAGAGGATAGGAGTGCTTGACATAGTAGTATGCGGTGGTTTTATTGTAGCTTAATTTAGAATATTGTTAAGGTAGCTAAAAATATACACTAAAGCTAATATAAGTAAACATATAATATTGATTTATACAATAAAGCACTTGTACGTATGATGATCCTGATGTTTTGTTTGATTAAATTCAAAGCTAACTTACTGCCTTAGTCATTAGAGCTAGCTGATAGTCGAGTAACATGTGTGTTCCTATTTAAGAGTTGTTGTTGGTTAGATATTAAATTGGTGCATGATCTCTTAGTGAAGATTCAGAAAGCTATTCAAGATGGACACTTGAGGTTCGACGGCAAGATGAAAGTAGATAATCAGCCGTTTCCCCAGAACATGATCTCTTTCTTTATAGGCATGGTTGATGCTAGTGAATCCAAAGAGAAGGGAAAGATGAAAGTTCTAACCTCTGAAAGAGCCAAAGAAAGTGGTGCTGTTGACCCTAATCGGCAAGTTACCAAGGAGGAGGTGCAGCAAGTTCGGTTCAAAAATAGCCGAACAGAAAAAGGCCAGACTTCAGATGCAGCCCAGGAAAATTGCCGAATGCACGCTAAGCCGAAGCACAGAGTTACAGCACGACACATGTTGAATAAATGGCAGAGAGAGAAGAAGCTCGAGTATGATGAGGAGCAGCAATTCATTGAAGAAGAGCGCAGGTTCATGGCAGATCATCGGAGATATGAGGCAGAAGTGCGCCAAAGAGAAGAAGAAGAGTACAGGAGAGAGCAAGAGCAGTCTCATTGGAACTGTTCCTTCTTCAGACACTGTTGGAATGAAGGCTTGAAGTTGCCTGCTAGGAACAATTTCCCTGAATGCAGTGACCAATATTCAGAGTACAGGCAATCTCGAGTCAACCGCCGTCCCGTCCATGATAGACTTGGAATGAGAGTTCCTGAGGACGATCGGCACTTAAAAATGAATAATTTTGATGGACATCAGAGGAAAAGGTTTGCAGACCAAGCTTGGGCTCATAACAGTGCTCACAATGCAGAAGAGAGCTCATATAGATGGCAAAGAGGTCAGTGGTGTCCCCCTGGTTTAAGGAAAAGCCAGAAGAGAAGAGTTCAGCGTTTGAGGAATCAAGAGTTGAAACAAGAATTAGCCGAAAAGAAGCCAATATGGCGTCCTAAGAAAAAGGATGATGGACAGGGTCCTTCGGCTGATGCTAACATGGTGTTCTTCATCCCATTGGAGTTTAGGGCTCCTGAAGATCAAGACGTTCAGGATGAGGTGTACTCTGATTTTGACGAAACTGAATGCCGAGACCTGATGGCTCAACTTGTGTTGACTCGGCAAGCAGCGTCTTTGATAAGCCAGTTAAAAATCGTCACTTGAAACCATTATATTTGAAAGGATATGTCAATGGCAAACCTCTGACCAAGATGCTTGTTGATGGAGGGGCTGCTATCAATATCATGCCTTATACAACTTTCAGAAAGCTTGGGATGACAAGTGAAGACCTGTTGCAAACGAACATGATCCTTAGAGATTTTGCTGGCAATGCTTCTGACACCCGTGGAGCTGTGCATGTTGAACTGATGGTTGGGTCCAAGACTCTGATCACAACTTTCTTCGTTATTGATGGCAAGGGGCATACAGTATGCTTCTAGGTAGAGATTGGATCCATGCAAACTGCTGAATACCTTCAACCATGCACCAGATTCTCATCCGGTGGATTGGAGATGATGTAGAGGTTGTTCAAGCCGATGATTCGGTAAGTGTCATCGCCGGAGCCTCGCTTTACCGGGAGTATGACGGACTAGATTGTCTTTCGGGTAAACAAGTGGAAAGAAGGTCTTGTCAATGTGTTCACCGTGAGATCAACACCCAATCCAAGCAATGGGCTCGACAAGTAATTTTTAATGGGCAATCCGATCGATGGCAACAAAGGCAAGCCGGGTCGTGGTTTCATGTCGGCCGATAAATTAGAAGAGATTGATGTTGGAGACAGTTCAAAACCAAGGCCGATGTATATCGTGCAAATTTAGACCCGAATACAAGTTGAAGCTAGTGGAATTGCTAAAAGAGTTTAAAGATTGTTTTGCTTGGGATTACATAGAAATGTCTGGTTTAGATCGATCAATTGTTGAGCATAAACTACCCATTAAACCTGGGTTTCGTCCTTTCAAACAACCTCCATGAAAGATTTATAAAGAGGAGATATTGGCCGATGTAAAGAAAGAAGTTGAAAGATTGATTGAAGCAAACTTTATTCGGCCATGCGGGTATGCGAGTGGATTTCAAATATAGTACCTGTCTATAAGAAGAATGGAAAGATGAGAGTATGCATAGACTTCAGAGATCTCAACAAAGCTACTCCTATGGATAGTTATCCAATGCCAGTTGCTGATTTGCTAGTAGATGCAGCAGCAGGTTATGAAGTTATTAGTTTCATGGATGGCAATGCTGGTTATAATCAGATCTTTATGGCAGTGGAAGATGTTGCCAAAACTGCATTCAGATGTCCTGGCCATATTGGTTTGTTTGAATGGACAGTTATGACATTTGGATTGAAAAATGCCGGTGCAACTTATCAGAGAGCCATAAATTATATTTTTCATGAGTTGATCGGCAAAATTGTAGAAATTTACATTGATGATGTGGTGGTCAAATCCAAAACTATGAAGGACATTTAGCCGATTTAAGGAAAACTTTGGAGTGCACAAGAAGACATGGTCTGAAAATGAATCCAAATAAATGTGCCTTTGGAGTATCGGCTGGTGAGTTCTTGGGATTTTTAATCCACAAAGGAGGGATAGAAGTTGAGAAAAAGAGTATGGATAGACAAAGTTGTGCCCCCAACTAACCTCACAGAATTACAGTCATTGCTGGGCAAAATCAATTTTGTGAGAAGGTTCATATCCAATTTGTCATAAAGAGTACTACCTTTCTCTCCATTATTGAAGCTCAAAAAAGATCGAAATTTGTTTGGGGTGACATGCAAAAGCAAAAGGCTTTTGATGAGATCAAGCAATATATGAAGGCACCACCAGTATTGGTACCTCCATGACTTGAGAAGCCTTTCAAGCTGTATGTGGCGGCCGATAGCCTAACAATAGGATCGGCCCTTATGCAAGAATTTGATGGAAAAGAAAGGGTAATAGCTTGCCTTAGCCGAAAACCGTTAGATCCTAAAACAAGGTATTCGGCTATAGAAAAACTCGTTTTTATGTGTTTATTACTCGTGCACCAAGTTTCGGCACTATCTATTAAATGCCGAATGTGTGGTAGTATCTAGTTTTGATGTAATTAAACACATGTTATCAATGCCAATTTTAAATGGAAGGATTGGCAAGTGGGTGTTAGCACCGTCGAGTTCAATCTCGAGGTATGAATCGGCAAAAGCAAGTAAAGGGGGAGATAATTGCCGATTTTATTACTCAACACCGTGATCTATCTGTTGAGATGGTTAACATTGCCCCATGGGTATTATTTTTCGATGGATCATCGTGTGACAAAGGTGGTGGTGCTGGTATTCTTTTAATATCTCCACGCGGAAAAATGTTTGAGTATGCTTTTGCGATTGAATATCATGTTACTAACAATCAAGCAGAGTATGAAGCATTACTCAGGGGCCTTCGGTTACTGATAGAGGTGAGAGCCATTGCTGTTGAAGTATTTGGTGACTCTGAGCTGGTGATCAATCAATTAATAGGGCAATGTGAATGTAAGAATGATGTGTTGAGAAGATATCATGAAGAATGTCGAGAACTTTTGAAAAGTTTTTCGATGGTTACTTTGCATCATATCCCTAGAGAGCATAATGGAGAAGCCAACAAGTTAGCTCAAACTGCCTCTGGATATCGTGAAAATTAGGAGGTCTTTGCTATTGAAGAGGGTGCTTTCAATACTAATCGAGCAGATGATGATTGGAGGTGCGACATTATCAATTACATGAAGGATCCATCTAAGAGAGTTTCCCGAAAGCTCAGGTATAAGGCCCTCAAGTTTGTGCTTCTTGATGATCAATTGTACTACAAGTCTATAGATGGGGTATTGCTCAAATGCTTAAGTCAAGGAGAAGCCAAAAGGATTATTTTTGAAGTTCATGAAGGAGCTTGTGGTGCACATCAGTCGGCTTACCGAATGAAGTGGATAATCAGAAGGACTGGGTACTTTTGGCCGACTATATTGGAAGATTATTTTGAGTATTACAAAGGATGTCGAGATTGTCAAATATTCGGCAATGTTCAGAGTGCGCCTGCATCTGCTTTAAACCCCATAATCAAGCCTTGGCCATTCAGAGGATGGGGTATAGACTTAATTGGGCAGATCAATCCTCCATCTAGCAAAGGACACAAGTTTGTGCTATTAGCAACAGATTATTTCACCAAGTGGGTTGAAGCTATTCCTTTGAAGATGGTTACATCAGAGAACATGGTCAATTTTGTTAAGGAACACATAATTCACAGGTTTGGGATTCCACAGACCATAACTACCGATCAAGGAACTCAATTTATTTCGTCAGAGTTTTGTGATTTTGCCGAAAGCATGGCAATAAGATTGTACAATTCTTCTCCTTATTATGCACAAGCTAATGGCCAAGCAGAAGCATCAAATAAGATCATGATTAAGATCATCCAAAAGAAAATCGATGAGAAGCCAAGAAGATGGCACTTGGTCCTTAATGAAGCATTGTGGGCTTACCGAATGGCTTGTCATGGGTCTACACAAGCATCTCCATACGAGTTGGTCTATGGACACAATGCTGTGCTACCTTGGGAGTTGCAGTCAGGATCAAGGCGAGTGGAATAGAGGAAAGAAGTTGGAGGAAGAAAGCCGATATTATGTGTATCGCCTCTAGCGCAAAATAGCCGATATCGTGTGTATCGTCTTCAGAACAAGAATAGCCGATACGGTTGTATCGCCTCGAGCCGCTTTTTTTAAAAGTATAAGTGAACAGTTATAATTTTATCTCTCGAAACTGGTAGGTTTATCGGGGGGAAGATAAAGTGAATTGAAGTGCTACACTACAAACTGTCGAGTCGTGGAACAGGACCGAGATCTAATCGATTAAGATGACGTCATAGCGTTTGGGAAGCATCACAGTCGGATTCTAGCTAAATGAGAATTCGTAAGCACAAACATGACAGAATGAATACCATTGCAATCAGAGCAACGCAAGACAAGAGGGAGACCAACATTCTTCATTAAAAATTTTTTATTACACCCACGTCAATCCTAATACAAGCTACTCCTCTTCCTCGAAGAGCTTGTTGAGGACTGATTGCGGGTGGGTGGCGTCAGCCATGGCGTGGGCGTGGTCGTCGTACTCCCCCAGGAGACCTTCGATGTCATCGATCTCGTGGGGAGCCCCGTCGCGGAAGCCGACCGGCACGGCGGTGTACTCGTCCCTGGTCCAGGACGACACCCCCGCCAGGCCGAGAGCAGTGCCGAGGCGCACACCGTGGAGAGCCGCGAGATCAATCCGCCGAGGCATTGCCTCCGCACGATCGGCCACCGTCGGGCCTCCGCGTTCACCCGGCCACCACCACCGTCGCCGCCACCTTCAGGCGGTTGAGCTCCTCGGAGAGGTCTGCAAAATAAGGATAAATGAACTAATGAGCAGGCAAATCGGGAAGAACGAGATATCAAGCAACATTTGAGAACAAGCCGTACTGGTGATGGCCTGGCAGAGCTGCCTGCTCTGGTCCTCCCACTCCAGTTGGGCGATCCCGTGCTTCTTGGTTTCCTCACTAAGAAGCTCCCTCGCCTCGTCCCTCTCGCGGAGGTAACGAACGGCGTCTTCGCCGGTGTACGGGATCGGGATCTCCTCGTCCTCCCTACCCCAAGGATAGGGGTGGTATGAACTACCGGAGGAGGACCCCGACGAGGCTAGAGCAGGAGCTGGAGCCGGAGCAGGAGCAGGCACCGGAGCTGGGATGGGAGCAGGAGCAGCGGCTGCCACGGCCGACGCAAGGAGGTGCCACTGGCCGGAACCCATCCTCGCGGTCCTGTAACAAGGAGGAAGATCAAGAATCAGCTATCAAAAGAGAAACCGCAAATAGAGTGAAGTTGCTTTCATCACCTCAGACGGCAGCCGGTGCGGTTGCTCCCCTCCGCTACATCCGCCACCGGAGCGGGAGCAGGGGTAGGGGTGTGAGTGCAGGCCCGGGCAACGTGCCTCTCGAAGTTGGAGACGTAGTTGCCAGTGATCCCGACGCCCCTGCAATGGAGTCAAGAAAATGAATAAGTAACCGCAGGGGGCAAGAATCAAGATCGGGTAAGAAAGAAGAAAGCCGATGGTAGCACGACTCAAAGGGATGAAGAGATCTCACCGCCGGCATCGGGTGTTGCTTCCCTCCGCCGCGTCCTCGGCCGGGCGCTTGCCGCGATCGCCGTCGCTTGCCATCGGTGGTGATGAGGGTTTTCTGGCTTGAAGGTGGAGAAGGAAGTAGAAGAGATGGACGGAATAGCAACTGCTTGTGCTTGAATGTGATGATGGGAGCCGAGAGGTGGTCCTATTTATGAATGTTGGGAGCCGTGGTGGAGCCTGCGGGAAAACCAAGCGACAAAATAGGGTTTTCATACTTCTATGGGCCGATATTGGGCTGGACCGAGATGGTCATTGCTATCGCTTCAAATTCCTGGAGTGCGCTCGGTTAAGTATCTAAACGAGGTTCATTCGGCTAAAACTTGAGTTTGGCATGACGGCAGTTGCATTTAGATAGAGGTGGTTGCTTATTGAAAGCAAGTTATGATCGAAAGCCGATGACATTCGGCTAAAGACAAGTAAAAACAGAGAAGAAAGAGAAAAACAAAAATTTTCTATTTTTCGGAAAAAGGAAATTGTTTTCAAGCATGACAGGATCATGCCTAAATGTTTACATCTTCAAGTACAAGCCAAGTATCTATACATTCACAAAAGAATTAATGACATCAAGAGCATCAGTCTTGATTCGGTTAACCACATCAAGAGCTTTTTGGTCCTCTTCTTCAGAGTCTTGGATCTTTGACAACTTGCTCTTGATTTGCCTCGTTTCTTTGATAACTGATTGTATCTTGGACTTGGCTGAATCAAGAGATGGCAGATTGGCGAGCTTGGCATCATGAGACTAAATGTTAGCATTCAGTTGAGCTAGTTGAGCTTCAAGTTTGGTTCTTTCATCTCTCATGACCTGTAGCTCTGGTTCTAAAGTGCCCAAGAGTTGTTCGGTTGACTTGATACCAGAATAGAGCTCCTTGACCTGCTGTTCTTTGGCTACCTTGCCTTTCTCCAGGTCAGCCTTTGTGGACATATTCTTATGTGCCCTTTTTATAGTGGCGAAGTGATCATCAAGGTTGGATAAGGCATCTATAGCAGTTTTAAGATTGGAAGGAAGCTCTTGATCGATGAGCTCTGCCATTTCCCTTATCTTGTCCGAATCTTGGGTTAAAGCAACCATGTCCTTTTTCAAGAATAAAATTATGTCCTTCAGCTTGGCTTGACTCTCTGATGATAATTGCTGATTGGAAGAAGCTTCATCATCTGTCTCTAGCGAACTCTTCGGCAATAAGGGAGAAACCGGCTTGTGGATGAGCGGTGTCCTGTCAAAAAGACAGAGAAGATGGTTTAGCCGGATGCTTCAGTTTAGACCGAAAATAACTGAAAAGGTGAATTATTACCTCTTTGGCAAATACTTGATCAATTGCATCCAGAGTAGACTTAATATCTTGAGGAATTGGCACAGTGGTTGCCTCAGGATTGATAGCCTCATGGCTTGTTGAAGCTTCTTGCACAGCCGGGGTTGATGAATCTGGAACCTGATGAGGAGTGGGTTCTTCTGCTGCTTCTCCTTGTTCATCTAAATCATAGCATAGGGTGAAAAGGATGAATGGAGACCTAGGAGAGGGATGCAAATACATACCAATATTGCCAGCAGTCTCATTGGCATCTGCCTGACCAGTGGAAACATCAGGGGAGTCTTCCAAAGTCACTATCTTTTCAGGGCTCTGACTAGCCTGAACCTATCAAGAGGATAATGAGTATGGATGTACCGACAGGAAGAGACAAAGAGACTGGGGGCATTCATACCTGAAGCGGTTTGATTTTCTTTGACCTTGTCTTCTTAGGGATAGCAGTGTCTTTGGGAGAAGAAGGAGCTTTCATTTTCAGGTCCTTCAAGAGCACTGTTTCATCAGCAGGGGTCCTATTAAAAACTGCTAAAGTCGGAGCATTGTGTCCCAGTGCAGTAACAGGACCAGGTTGCCAGTATTGGACTTCTGGGGGGCTTGGAGGAGCATTATCCTGTTTAGGAAATGATTTGAATATAAGATAAAAGCTTAAAGATAAACAAAGGTTCTGAAGATTCTTTTACCTCATCATCAGAGGCAAATTGAGGCATTAGAACTTGGCACGAAGGTGGACTTGAGCACTGAAAATATGAGAATGCAATTCTTGCCACCAAGAGTTGAATGAGGAATGAGCAACCTCAGTTGTCACCAAAGGATCAGATCCATATGATGGGAATTTACATCCCAGATTGAAAACCTTGTTGGCCTCAGTGCTGTTTGACAGAGTTTCCCTGGGCATTATGAAGCTTGAGAAATACAGCCTTGGGGGCAGTTGACCGAATCCTAGCTGCCTGGCAACCATGTTGGGATTATAAAATTCGTAAGTTGGGTTTACCAGCCTACCATGGTGGAATTCTGCTGGCAGAGCACAAGGCCTGATGAAAGAATTGAAGATCTCCTTGGATTCGTCATCTGTGCAGCCCAGTTGGTAGCTGAATTTACAAGGAAGAGTCAAGTTTTCATTTTCTCTGTAAGGGAACCAGATTATTTGGTCGAAACCCTTGTAGAAAAGCTTGAAGAGGTGGCCAAGATCTATATCAATGACACCAGAAGATGCAGCTTCGCCATATGTCTGGCAGGCCTTTTGTCGTGGATCCTCACCTTCAGCATAATTGACAGATGGAAAGCCCAGGTTGTGGAGGTCGATTGAGACAATCTAATGCATGTACAATTGCAACCACATCTGAACCAGCCACCAAGGGCCATTGACACAAGAAATTTCACCTTGGTTCCTCATCTGAACGGTGATCTGATGCATCATGTGGTAAACAGCACCCATGAGGTATTTGCCCAAGGGGATCAGTTGACCTGCAGCTAGATCTTCAGCCATCACTATATGATTCAGAGTGGGCTCATTAGACTTGCTGCAGAAGATGAACCTGCATAGCCACATATTCACAGATTTCTGAGTGCTAGTACCCTTGTACTTAGTCGGGTATGCTGGCTTGGTGACGTTCAACCCAGTCATCATGAAGACATCTGCCAAAGTAATTGACATTGGGCCATGGCCAAAGATAAATGCGTTGACAGCATCAGACCAAAAATGGGAGGCAGCAATCAGAAGAGGGTCGTTTCTTGGCATTTCGGCTAATGACAACTCTAAATAGTGTTGGATGTCCTGTGCTTCCCAGAGATCGCTGTTCTTAGCCTGCATTCTACGGTACCAATCACGCCAGCTTGCAACTGAGGGAAGAGGCCATGTTTTAAAGGTATTCGGCCTTTTTGTTTAGGGGAGCAATCCTGAATTTAAATGGGATCCTCAGGGTTTTCTTCTCAACAAGCTCCCTCGGATTAGAATCTCCCATTGGACCAAGAAAGAACGATCCGGGATGTGCAAGATTGGGAATCAAAATCTCATTCCTCATTTCCTTCAAAGAGTAGGAACAGATGAATTGACGGCACATCTAAAAGTTGACTCAGAGAAGTTGCCGAATGAGTAAAGAAAGTAGGGTTACCTCCAGGAGTTCTTCTTGAGTTCCCGTCACCATGATGGAGCTGGTTGAAGTCTCCGTCGCTATTGAGAGTGGTAGCAAGCTCAGATCTCAAGTGGCGGCTGCGGGGCGTCGCGATCTTGACCTAGGCAAAAGGCGCTTATGGTCAATTTCGAAATAAAATCTCTTTTATCTCGAAATTGAGGGGGCATGTGTTAACACCGAAATTTGGTAAAGGAGATGGCAGGTGGGTCCACAATTGGCAGAGAGACAGATTCGGCAAATATGTGTGCGGTCGGCTAACTTTATATCTGTTCGGTAAACGATCAAGCGGTTTGTTGTTCCTAGCCGAGCGATGGCTTCGTTAGGGAAGCAAGAAGGGAAAGGAGGAGCTGTCCCAGAAAGGAAGGAGTCATAATGATCAACTACTCGATTATGGTTAGAGTCGGGTTTATGTATCTTTCCAATTTTGTTTAATAGATCGTAGTCATCTAGGACTCATGTCTTGTCCAGGGTAAAAATATAAGCCCTCGACCATTGTAATAAGTGTTCACAACCAATTCAATACAACCGGCTACGTGCCACCTTTCGAGTCCTTCTAGTCGTGTCGTCGAGTTCTTCGAGAGGGCCAATCGATCCGTCGACCTCCGTAAGTCCCGGCAACCTTGTTATCATGTCTAGTATCATGCGGTGGATTTAGACATGATGCAAGTAGTCTCATTGTTTTAGCTTAGGACATGCGGTAGATCTAAGCTCGATCATGGGAAGTTTTTGCTTGTGCCTTGTATCGTGCGGCGGATTAAGACATGAGTGAAGATAGTTATCGGCTCTTTTAGATTTGGCAAGATCTAATTGATTCATTAAGTTATCATGTGTTGCTTTTATTTAATGTTTAATTATTTGCAACACTCTTTTGCCCAATCTAGATTGATGCTCTTTTCGGCTTTCGATTATGTTCTCATGTTCATTCAATATAAAGTAGATCGAGTTCAAATAGCCAAATTAGATCAATCAAGATTGTTACATGTTTCGGGTTCTTGCAAGTTAGTGCATCTAGGTCTTTGTTAAAGCTGGGTATCGTGCGGCAGATGTAGGCTTTGCTTTGCTCTAGATCGTAATGGTTTGTTTGTTCCTTCTTCATGGACCCCGATTCGGTAATCTTGCCGATACGGTTACGCTTACACGTGTAATGAGTATTTATAGATCTGTTTAGGCAATTGCGTGCTTTTAGCTCTTTATTATTAGATTGTATCATGCGATGGATTGATCTAAGAGTAGGGAGTGGCATATGCTCATAGTAGGTCGTATCATGCGATGGATTAACTTGCTTTAGTGTGTGCTCGACAGGTTTATGAAGGCTAGACGTGCGGCAGACTAGTTGGAGTAGCCTATGCATGTGTTATCTTAGTAGATTTATATTTATAATTTACTTATCTTTAATTGTTCGTGCTTGATGATGCTTTAAACCCGAGATATAGTTTGATATGCTTTAATGATTTAATCTTGTTCAAACATGTCTTCATATACACGTATTCGGCGAGATCGTTCTATTCACATCATTCATGTTACATTAGCCGAATAATTTGCAAACATGTTGGCGAGATAGCTTCTATAGCTATATGTCATGGTAAGTGGCTTCAGGGCCGTAAAGATGGAACTGTCTGGTCTCTCCCAGCACGTTCCAGTTTTGATCTTACTGTTTCCTCCCTTGTCGATTTCTTCAGGTCAAATCGACTGGCACGCTTCCGGATTCAATGCCCGGGCACCCGATTGAAGCTAAGCTTTCAGGCTTGCTGTGTGTGAGGCACAGTGCGTCACTTTTTGTGTCAACACACTTTTTGGCACGCCCGGTGGGACCACTTTTCAGTTCAAGATGGGATCGGAGATTGACAATAATCACGTTCTGAACGTGGTTATGGATGAGCTGCAGCCAGATCAATGCCAGATGGTGGAGCAAGCAGTTGAGCAGTACCAGCAGAAGTGTTTGATGTCTTTCTCCAAAAACAAGAGTGGCAAGGTGATCATAAAGCAAGCACTGCCAAGAGTTCTTCTCGCCAATTAGTCTGATATTACTGAGGAAGAGGAGATGCAGAGGGTAGTCGGGGTCATCTACAAAGTTGTGGGAGATACCATGTTGAACCACAACACAGCTTTTCTGAATACCTTCCGCAAAGTCATGGTTGACACCTTCGGTCCATCAATTGATAAACGCTTTGAAGAGAAATTCGAAGAACTTGGTGGGCCAATGTTTTTTAACACCCAAAATTCTTCAGGGAAGCCAACTTGGGGAAGAGAGATGATCGGTTCAAGCAAAGATGGAGCTGTTTATGATGAAAAAGAGAAGGAGTGAAGGATAAGAAGTATTGTGGGTATCATGATACTAGCTCTCATCATATCAATGACTGCTGAGTGTTCGGAGTGAAGATTCAGAAAGCTATTCAAGATGGACACTTGAGGTTCGCTGGCAAAATGAAAGTAGATAATCAACCGTTTCCCCAGAACATGATCTCTTTCTCTATAGGCATGGTTGATGCTAGTGAATCCAAGGAGAAGGGAAAGATTAAAGTTCTAACCTCTGAAAGAGTCAAAGAAAGTGGTACCGTTGACCCTGATCGGCAAGTTACCAAGGAGGAGGTGCAGCAAGTTCGGTTCAAAAATAGCCGAACAGAAAAAGGCCAAACTTCAGATGCAGCCAAAGGAGATTGCCAAATGCACGCCAAGCCGAAACACAGAGTTACAGCGCGACACTTGTTGAATAAATGGCACAGAGAGAAGAAGCTAGAGTATGATGAGGAGCAGCAGTTCATTGAAGAAGAGTGCAGGTTCATGGCAGATCGTCGGAGATATGAGGCAGAATTGCGCTAAAGAGAACAAGAAGAGTACGGGAGAGAGCAAGAGCAAGTCTCATTGAACCTGTTCCTTCTTCGACATTAATCGTTGGAATGAAGGCTTGAAGTTGCCGCTAGGAACAATTGCCCCGAATGCAAAGTGACCAATATTCGGAAGTACAGCAATCTCGAGTCAACCGCCGTCCCGTCCATGATAGACTTGGAATGAGAGTTCCTGAGGACGATCGGCGCTTAAAAATGAATAATTTTGATGGACATCAGAGGAAAAGGTTTGCAGACCAAGCTTGGGCTCATAGCAGTGCTCACAATGTAGAAGAGAGCTCATATAGATGGCAAAGAGGTCAGTGGTGTCCTCCTAGTTTAAGGAAAAGCCAGAAGAGAAGAGTTCAGCGTTTGAGGAATCAAGAGCTGTAACAAGAATTAGCCGAAAAGAAGCCAATATGGCGTCCTAAGAAAAAGGATGATGGACAGGGTCCTTCAGCTGACGCTAACATGGTGTTCTTCATCCCATTGGAGTTTAGGGCTCCTGAAGATCAAGACGTTATGGATGAGGTGTACTCTGATTTTGACGAAACTGAATGCCGAGACCTGATGGCTCAACTTGTGTTGACTCGGCAAGCAGTCTTTGATAAGCCAGTTAAAAATCGTCACTTGAAGCCATTATATTTGAAAGGATATGTCAATGGCAAACCTCTAACCAAGATGCTTGTTGATGGAGGGGCTGCTATCAATATCATGCCTTATACAACTTTCAGAAAGCTTGGGATGACAAGTGAAGACCTGTCACTGAGGAACCGGTATGCTACAAGTGCAAGAAGAAAGGTCATCTGGCGGTTGATTGCTCACCAAAGAAGCTGAAGATGTATGGTTTTGCCATACAGGGGCAGGGGTTCTATATACTGGACATACCGAAGCCGTGAAGACAAGGCGAGACATCGGGGTGCTCACCTGTCCTCCGGGGGAGGCAAGCGAGGAAATGATCAACAAGGAGCTGCAGAATCTTGTGAGGGATGATTGGAACTTTCAAGCAAGAAGGCTGGTTCAGCAAGAGTTCCGGTGGTTTTCCCCGACAACACTTCTCCGACAACTCTAGTCGGCCTCACCGATTTCAAAATGTCTCTATACAAGTTGGTCGGGAAGTTGGAGAAGGCGAAATTGATCCTCAATCATCTTCAATTCTACGACAGTGTGGCTCCGCATTCACAATGTTCCCGCTACAACTAGGGAGAAGGAACCGATGAAAGAAGTTCGCTCTAGTTGCTTTGAACCTTTGGTAGTAGATGAACTTAGTTTAGTGAGGGCCGAGCCGCAAGAGTTAAGGTGAGATGCGAGAAATCCAAGTGCACTAAATGTGGAGGTGGAGTTCTTTATCCATGGTGAGGGGAGGTTGTTCAGATTTGAAGTGGAACAAGGAGCAAGAGGGGTAGGGCTGCTCCCCAGCCCCGGTAAAGGTCCCGGTAAACCCGATGACAAGGACAACCATAAAGCAAGGGACAGGAACTTCTCCAACAAGGGTGCTGGCAGTAGTAAAGGAGGGGGCAAATTTGATAGGATGGGGAATATAGATAGAGAGGCTGATGCTAATGGTGAGGAATATATGGAAGAGGAACTGGAATTTGTTGAAATATATAATGAGGGGGAGCTTAACCAAACTTTGGTTACTGATATGGTCCAGCCTGGAAGTGATTCTCTGCTGACTCATAATGTGAGTGATGAATTTGAGATCACAGGAAGTCAGTCTGCTGATCACACTATCTTGGGGGATTCAGTGGTGAACCTCAATGAAATAGAGGGCACCTTCACTGGGGATGGATCCAGGGGGAAAAGTCCTCAGGTTGAATTAATTCCCAATGAGAATCAATATGTGGTTTCCAATGCTGAGGGTGAATATCTTATGGACAAGAGCAGGTGGCCCAAGCTTGTTGTCAAGGAGGTAACTGCTGAACAGGAAGGACCATTGGAAGGGTTAACTCAGGAAGATTCCATGGTTCTTAGAGATAGGGGGAGCAACAAGTCTGGTGATCGTGGTCCGGCAAGGTAATAAATAATTCAAATATGGAGAGTTGTAACCAAATTTATGATGGTCAATGTATGCGGGGAAGAGGATATGATGGATAATATTTCTTTGCGAGTTTCATTCGTATCGGATGAGGAGAGCAACGAGATGGGTGAAATCTAAAGCTAAGAATACTAAGGTGGGGAAGAGAAGATCTGTTACTATGGCGACTAGAACCGGTCGAGGGTGCCTAGGGATGGTATTTCTATCACGACAAGGCTATCGCCCGGGGTGGCTGTAAAAACCGCTTATCGGTAGCTCTCAATCCCATAATTCTTTTGCTGTCCTAAATGATACTCCAAATGCCATCTTACTTGAAGTTATGAGGGATTTGGGATTGGAATCTCGATAATATAGAGGAACACTTAGATGCCTTCAAAGCCGAGGAAATGGCAAGGGCAGCCATAGCGAAGCAAATTTTTTATGTTTCATTGAGAAACAAAAGGATAAACAGGGTTATAGGGAGGAAGAGAACTTCTAGGATATTACCTTGGAGGTAATTGACAACTTAACAAGAGGTTTCCCACGAGACTTCTAGGGAGGAGTCTAGTGAGGTAAACAAGAACCTGAGTGTGGAGAGAGGGGGCTTGGAAGAGTTTATTAAATGAGGTTTTTATTCTGGAATGTCAGGGGGCTGGGTACCACACATAGAAGGAATTTCATTAAAAAACATATTCTACAAGAGAACTTGGATGTAGTGGCTATTCAGGAAACTATTCAGGAAACTATTAAGTCCTCTTTTGACAAACTAGAAGCGGGGGAGATGGAAGGCCCTAAAGAGTTTCGGTGGGAATGGTCACCGGCTAGGGGGCACTCGGTGGCCTTATTGTGGGGTATAACTATGAGGAAATAGAAGTAGAGGGGACTCATCATGGCTTGTATTTTTTGGGGATCATGGTTAGAATAAGGAGATCTAACTTTAGGTTCTGGATCATGAACATTTATGGCCCCGCTAATCATGATTTTGAGAGGATTTCATAAAAGAAATCTCGATTTTTGCCATAAAGAGAATTTACCAAAGATTTTGGGGGTGATTTTAATCACACTAGAAATGACAATGAGAGAAATAAAGGTCAAGGAGATACTAGATTGATGAATCTTTTTAATGACTTTATTGGGGATTGTTTACTTAGGGAGATCTTTGTGAGTGGTCTCAAATTTACCTGGTCCAACAAACAACAAAATCCAACTTTGGTTAAGTTGGACAGGAATTTGGTGACCACCGACGGGGATAGGCATTATCCTAATTGTTTTGCTTGGACTAGAGCTAGGATTGGATCTGACCATTGCCCTTTGATTCTTGATCCGGGGGAACAGGGGATTCCGAAGTTTAAGTATTTTTATTTTCAGGATCAATGGCTGATGGTAGAAAATTTGAGCAAATGATTAGAGAAAAGTGGTCCTTTGATAGAAACAAATGGGGAATCAATATCTACTCACTAAAAAGATGGCAAGGGTGCCTCCAAGCCATGAGACAATATCTTAGGGGTTGGAATGCTAAACTTGCTGGGGATCAAAGGAATCTGAAGCAGTCCATTATTGACTCAATTAATGAGATTGATATGGCTGCTAAGAGTAGACTCCTTGATGTTAATGAGTGGGAAAGTAGGATGACTATGGAAAAGAAGCTAGATGCTATCTTCAGCTGGGAGGAGATACATTGGAGACAAAGGGCTGGTAAACATTGGGTAATGCAAGGGGATTCTAACACCCATTTTTTCCACCAATATGCTAATGGTAGAAGAAGGAAAAGTTCCATTTTAACCTTAGAAGCTGAGGGAGAAGAATTTATTGGGCAAGATAGGGTGTCCAAACACATTGTTCAGTTTTATAAGACCCTGTTTGGGCATAGTGTTGTGACTGATTTAAAGATGAGAGATGATTTCTGGCCTAATAAATTCAAAGTAAATATGACAGACCAAGTGGATCTTGTTAGAGAATTTGGGGAAGAGGAAATCGGGGGTGATTATGGATATGAAATCTAACTCGCCCTGGGCCAAATGGGTTTAGTGTTACCTTTTTTAAGAAGTTTTGGCATGTTATTAGCAAAGACTTGATGATGATGTGCCAGGATTTTTGGGAGGGTCTTTAGACATTAAAAGGCTGAATTATGGAGTTATCACTTTGGTGCCAAAAGTGAGGGAAGCCAACAACATAAAACAATTTAGACCAATTTGCTTATTGAATGTGGATTTTAAAATTTTTACTCAAGCACTTATCGATAGGTCGACCCAAAGTGGCTCGTAAAATTGTGGGAGATAATCAACGGGTTTGTGAAGGGGAGAAATATTCTTGATGGAGTGGTAGTTTTGCATGAGACCTTGCATGAATTGAGGAGAACTAAGGAGAGGGGTTTACTCATGAAAATTGATTTCGAAAAAGCTTATGACAGGGTGAATTGGGATTTTCTTGAGAAAGTTCTGAGGGGAAGGGACTTTCCCAAGAGATGGATAGATTGGGTGATGCAAACAAGAAGGGGAGGTAAGGTTTGTGTAAATGTGAATGGAGAAAGGACTCCTTACTTTAAAACTTTTAGGGGCACGAGGCAAGGAGATCCCTTATCTCCTTTGCTTTTTGACTTAGTAGCGTATACTCTAGTGTGATGATAGATAAGGCCGTTGCTAAGGGCCATATAAAAGGGGTTCTTGAAAACCCGATACACGGGGGATCACTCACATTCAATATGCCGATGATACTGTCTTAATGATAGATGGTTCAGATATGTCAATTAGGAATTTGAAGTTGGTCCTATATTGCTTTGAATGGCTTTCAGGACTGAAAATTAACTTTCACAAAAGTGAAGTTTTTGTTTTTGGGGTGTCACAAGCTGAACAGCATTGTTGTTTCGGCCCTTTGGGGTTGCACCCCCTGAAGGACCCAAACAGGAGATAATGGAAATTTAGAACTACAAAACGAAACGAACAACACGAACCTTATATTCCCTGTGCTCCGGCTAAAACGCACGGAGGCCAGAAGTCCTTTACAACGTCCCCAGAGGGGTCTACTTATAGGAAGCCGTGTTGCATTTTGTACCAGAATGCCCTTGGCAACCCTAATTTCAACGTACAGGAGCAGCCGACACGGGGCAGACAAGTAAATGGCCCGAGGGCCCACATTTGTTGGTTAACCACCGACCAGGACACATCCGGGCTCTCCTTTCTGCCCAGCCGCCGAATGCGTCCAGTCTCAAGCCGAATGCGCGCCTTCTCGCGCTATCGGGGTTTCCTCCTGGCGCCCGTCGACGCCGGATGCGCGCCTCCCCGCGCTATCGGGGTTTCCGCCAGGCGCCCGCTGATGCCGAATGCGCGCCTTCCCGCGCTATTGGGGTTTCCGCCTGGCGCTGACGCCGGATGCGCGCCTTCCCGCGCTTTCGGGGTTTTCGCCCGGCGCTGACGCCGGATGCGCATCTTCCTGCGCTATCGCCCGGCGATGCCGAATGCACGCCTTCCCGCGCTATCGGGGTTTCTGCCTGGCGCTGACGCCGGATGCGCGCCTTCTCGCGCTATCGGGGCTTCCGCCTGGCGCTGACGCCGGATGCGCGCCTTCCCGCGCTATCGGGGATTCCGCCTGGCGCTGACGCCGGATGCGCGCCTTCCCGCGCTATCGGAGTTTCCGCCTGGCGTTGACGCCGGATGCGCATCTTCTCGCGCTATCGCCCGTACCTGCGCACATCAAACACATGAGGCGCATACGATTAGGGGGGACGGGGTGGCCGATTCCACTCCTGCCCCCAACAGTAGCCCTCCGGTCCTGCTCGGAAAGGTGGTCCCTTCCGGGCAAGGCCGACAATATCTCGTTGGGCCGAATGTGCCCACACCGAATGTACCAGCGCCGCCCCCAGGATGAGGAGACACTTTTTTTTTTGCCTCGATTCGCGCGAACCGACGCGTCGGCTCCCCCACGGCCGCCCCCTGCCTATAAAAGGCAGAGACGCGTGAGGGGGCGAGCACTTAGCTCCTGCGCGCTGCCACTGACGCATTCGAGGATCGCTTCCGGTCTCCGCATCCTGTCTCTTCCTCCTCATTCGGTAAGGGCTTTGTACTTTAGTTACCTTTTGCGTTATTTAGGCTTTCGGGGTTGGGCAAGGAGGATTAGGTAAGGTACGAATGCTACTACCGGCCCTATTGAACGCAGTTTTGTTTTTCTTCATAGTTCAGAAGCCTGGGCGCCCTATCGGAGCGATCGCCTATGTCCGAAAGCTCCTCGTCCGGGGATTCATCCGGAACAGCCCACGACACCGCATCCGGGCTCTCCGCTTTTTGCGCTGAACTGGCAGCCCAACTTAGCCAGTCCGGATCGGAAAGAATGCCACGTGAATCGGGGCCGCCGGGAGAGCCTGAGATGGTTGAACCTATTCGCGCCATAGCACCCACAATGGTGGCACCCGTGGTAGACTTGCCCGCTGAAGAAACTATTAGCGGCCAAGGTAGCGCCGGAGCAGCGGGTGAAGAATATGCCGAATCTGCGGAATATGACGGGGCAGAGGGGAGTACAGCATCCGCCGGACCGGATGGGGGTGGGGCTGGCGAATCTGGCCCGGCTCGAAGAAGTCGGCGGGTCAGGATAGAGGGGCACACCGGCATCATATGCCGATCTAAAGTTGACGAGGAGCGACTTAACTCGTATCAACGCAGCGGCCTTTTGAGCGCCTTTGAGCGCGAAAGGAGCCGAGCCCCGGGGGACGAGGTTACCCCGAAACCGAGACTGAATGAGGCTGTTGTGTTCCGCGACTTCTTCATCGCCGGGTTGAGGTTTCCCGTGGCTCCGTTTTTTGGAGCCGTTCTGCAAAAATACCGTCTGCAGATCCATCATCTCACCCCGAATGCCATCGCCCGGCTCAGTATATATGCCATGGCCACGAGCCAAGTGTGGCGCATTTCGTGAAGCTCCATTGCACCCACTTCCACTCGAAAGTGGGGAAGGTTGATGGACGGCCCAATATTCGCGCTGAGTACGGGTCTTACAATTTCGTGCCGGCTCCTGGGCAAGAGCAGAGCTGCTTGGTGCCCACCTTCAAAGAGAAATGGGAAGATTGGAACAAGTTTTGGTTTTACATTCAGGTTGCCTCGGACGAGGAGATAGAAGCTGCCCAGAGAGTAAGGCGTCGCCGGGCAAACCCGTTGGTGTCTTTGATGGCCGTGATGATCGGCGAGAAACATCCGCCTCAAGACGCTTTCGGTCCGGCAGATCATGCGGTCGCGGAAGCGTATTCTCTTACCGCCAGCCGGCAAACTAGCCGTGACTTGGCAGAAGAAATGATAGCTATCGACGAATGGCCCCTATGCAAAACTGTAAAATTCGAGCCTATTCGGGACATCGATGGCTATCGGGGTCCTGAGTATCTTCTCGAGCGCCCGGATCACTTTGAGTCGACGGCTGCGTGCACTGGGCCGCGCCTGGAGAAGAAGGCTGTCCGTTTGTGTGGGCCATATGGAGAAAGGGAGCACAAGAAGAAAATGCTTCGACTTGGAAATTCTCCTAGGAAAAACCGCGTTCTAGACTGCATGGGTATCCGCTATTCGGAAAGGCCGCCCCCAGCTCCGAAAGCGCACAAGGCACAAAGCAGCGATGATGTCAACGAGCCGGAGGATGGCGCAAGGCGCGGACCAGAATCGGGAGCACCCAGATCGGCCCCGGCGCAGCACCCTGGTCCTTCTGCGCCGATTCGGGCTGCCAGCACCGTGGCCGCCGAGAAACGAAAGCGCGCAAGGCAAAGCCGAGAACGCCCGGAATCGGAGGCTCGCGATGTTCAGGTATGCCGCAAAATGGCCGGACGATTGTGGACCAAACCTCTGAAAAGCAGCTCTAAATTCTCATTGGACTTCCTGGGGGTCCCGGAACCTTTGCATGCCGAAATGGTAGAGCCGGATACGCGTTGCGCATTAGGGCGTAGCCGTTGACATTTCGGGCGTCATGAACTAATGTGACATTTTCGTCCTTATTTTTTGCAGGACGATACCGGCGGTTCTAGCTCGATGGCCGGAACGCGCAAGAAGATTGCTGACCCATGCCGCTTACCTCCGAAAGCGCACCCGACGCTGAGTTCCCTGGGCGTGAGCTTAAAGAGGCCAGCGGATGCCTCCGGGGGCGCTTTCGCGATGACGAAACGACCCAAGGCCACGGGTGGACCTGCGGCCGGTGCGGCGCCTGCTCCAATGCCGCCGCCTGCTTCCGCGGAAGCGTCCCGGTCCGTTTCGGACCAGAACCCGATACCGCCGGGGAGACGGTAAGTCCCGATTCCACCGCGAGCTCGGGCCGCATGACCCCGAAACCGCGGCGTGTGCTCTATTTGGACATGGCAGGCTCTCCTTAGAGCGAGCCCGGACGAATGCGACCACATGCGCGTGTATTCGGGGTGCTCATCTCCCGAAGACACGAGCCCAGACCGTGAAAGGACTTACCAACTTGCTCGTGCTCTAGGGGCGGCTTTGGACGCTCGCTTAATCGTGGGGGTGGACTGCCGCGCGAGCGGCGTGCTGCCGGGCGCGGCGGGTGTCGCTTTCGCGGACCAGTGCAGCACCTCCTTTAGTGCCACCACCACCGAAAGGGATCTGGCCAAGGTGGATCGCCTGGAGCTCCTCTCGGCCATCAACTTCCACGCTATTTCTGTAAGTTGTCGAACCCAAATGATTGAAGTCTTTTCCTATTCGGGTTGTTTACATTCTCACTCTTTTTTCTCGCGCAGCAACTCGCGATAAGTTGCGCTCGCCAAGAGCGGATTGCTGCGGTCGCTTTCGTTGAGTCTAAACTCACCGAAAGCGAGGCCGAGGTGCGCAGGCTGAAGGAGGAGCTGGCGCAAGCGTGCACCGAGCTTGGTAGAGAGAAAACGGCGCGCGAGGAGGCCGAAGCGGACGCCCGGACCGCCAGGACCGAAAGGAACACCCAAAATCAACTGCAGCGGTCCACCCGTCGCCAGCAGCTTGACGAACTCAACTAGGCCGCTACCATCTTCGCGCGCCTGGTGGCTGGGGTTGGCGAGGAGGTGGTGGTGCCCGCTATCGGGGAGGATACCTCGGTGTTTGACTTCACCAGGTTCCTCCGGACCGGGCTCGCCGCCTTGGAGGGCCAAATGGAACTCGGACGCCGCTGGGCCGCCCTCGAAACCACCCGTGCGCTGTGCAAGGCGCTGAAGGACGCGGGGTGTCCACATGCGGCAACGCTTTCGGCTCCCGATGACGTGGACCGCTTCTGGGTCCCGGATCGGGACGCGCACGAAGCCACCGTGAGGTTCTTCAGCGCCTTCTGGAGTGGTGGCGGTCGCAATCTCAGCTTGCTGCGCGCGGCACTGAGCGTGGCGGAGGTAGAAGCTGCCGAATGGCGCTTGTCGTTTATTATGGGTGTGCTTATGAATTTTTTAGCTAACATGACCACATTCGTGTTTCTTTCTTTTAGGGAGATGAGGCGGAAGAGGCCATTATCCGTGATCGGGTCATGGCCTACATTCGGGGTAGGGACGAGCATGAGGCGGCCGTTGCGGGCGACACGCCGTCTTCCCACACGCTGCGGTCCCCGGAGATGGCCCTTGCACCCGAACAAGGCGAACATTCGGGTGCCGTGAACCCTTCCGCGGCGGCGTCCACCGAAGCTGGCGCGCCCCGTCCCCAATCTCCTGCAGCCGAAACTGCCGCCAACTCTTAATCTCTCTATTCTCTGTAAAAACCTAGCTTTGCTGTATTTGGCCCTGCGTGGCCGTGTATGTGGCCCTGCATGGCCAGGGTTCGGGGAACCCTTGAACAGTTTAAGTACCTTTGGTGGCTTAATGCCATATGCGACCGCTGTTTTGGTATTCGGTTGCTTTTCTACATATTCGCGTTGTCTTTTCTACCGTGGCGATATTGTCTTACCTTTCGAAAGTGGCTGGAAAAAGGCGCATCCAACCAAAGAGGTTTTAGTACACTTCTGGGGTTCACTTAGCTTTAGGACGCCGTCCCCGAATTAGAGCGGCGGGGTGCGTATTCGGGGGATATTTTGCTGAGCCCTCCAGGGATGCATGGAGACTTAGTGCTCCGCCCCCCGCACTTGAGGTATTTTAGGGCGCATTCGAGTATTTTTGAGTGTCTTACAGTGCCGCCCTTCCCGAATTAGAGCGTGGAGGGCGCATTCGGGAAAATTTCTCGCTAAGCCCTCCGGCGTTGCGTGGAGTCTTAGAGCGCCGCCCGAATTTGAGTGGTGGAGGGCGCATTCGGGGAAATTTCTCGCTAAGCCCTCCCGTTGCGTGGAATCTTAGAGCGCCGCCCCCGAATTTGAGCGGTGGAGGGCACATTCGGGGAAATTTCTTGCTAAGCCCTCCGGCGTTGCGTGGAGTCCTAGAGCGCCGCCCCGAATTTGAGCGGTGGAGGGCGCATTCGGGAAATTTCTCGCTAAGCCCTCCGGCGTTGCGTGGAGTCCTAGAGCGCCGCCCCCCGAATTTGAGCGGTGGAGGGCGCCTTCGGGGAAATTTCTCGCTAAGCCCTCCAGCGTTGCGTGGAGTCCTAGAGCGCCGCCCCCCGAATTTGAGCGGTGGAGGGCGCATTCGGGGAAATTTCTCGCTAAGCCCTCCAGCATTTGTTTTCACACAGAGTTTGACATGGTTGTTACAAAGTGCATATGCGCTCTGCACAGCCGCTGAATGGAACTCTGTATGGCCCTATTGGCTGGAACTGGATGAGTCCTATCTCGAAGTGGTAAGACTCAGCTTCCAACACCCGAATAGGCGCGCCTGTGCCCTTTCTCGTTTATAGGCAGGTAGAGCACTAAACCACATCCGTAGACTAGATCCCAAGCCTTATGTTTGCCTCACGCTTGCTGTGGGCTGGAATCCCGAATGTGGACTAGTCGCCGTGCAGGAGCTGGGATTTCCAGTCATTCTTGGGAATAGGGAGGCGCGCGATTCTGCGCATCTCTGCTATTGCGCGCTTGCTGCTTTTGCTTAGGCAGCCGATTCGATCCTGGCTGCGCCTGACTGCTCCAAGCTCACAACTGAAACGGGAGGACTAGTACTGACTCCCCTCCTGACTCCTCCCGAGTTGAACCTGGCTGTGCCTATTTGCTCAGCGCTCACAACTGAAACGGAAGGACGAGAGCTGGCTCCTTTCCTGACTCCTCTCATTCCTACTAGCCTTAGTTTTCGAGCGGGATGAGTTTTCTTTGACCGGCATGGTTTTGCATTATGGGGGGTGTTATGCATATATAATACTGTTTGGGTCATAGTGCCGTGAAACACCTTTTTACGCCATAACGCCGTCGTACATTTGTTAGGTGAGTCATAAATTTGACTCGTCTCAGAGGCTGAATGGCTAGATTATATAATCTGGTCCGAGCTCCTGGTTTTTATCATGACTGCTAAGACCTTGATTTTTGTTTTTCCACCCGCAGATCCCGCTTATGTCTTGCTGGAATGGGAGGTTTTGGGATTTGTAGTGTCGTCAGACCAAATGCCGCGTTCGCTACCCAGCCCTCACTAGCCGGATTGGATGTGGGCTTTCGGCCTTTTTACCTGCTTTGTATGCCATATTCGGGCTGATAACGCTCGATAATGGTGCAGTACAGCACTCCTTTCGAGAGTCCGAGGGGTTCTATTCGTGCGCATTCTCGAGGCATTGCTCGATATAGCGGGTGTGTTGCTCTTGATTGCGATGTTAAACACCCCAAGCACCTTCGGTGTAATTATACCGCCCGAATATGATGAATAAGAAGTCTGACATTGCAGATGAAAATTGCTTGTTTGTAACTTTGCGTTATCGTAACCTTCGGGTCTTTTTCACCGAGGTTCGTTTCACCTGAGGCGTTGTTTGCACGCATTCGGCGTCTTGCCGATTTCACGATCCTTCAGCGTTTTTGCCGAGGTCGCCTGCAGCGCTTTGTTTCGCGCATTTGGGTTGTTTGGTGCATTCATGATGCTTCAGCGTTTTGCTGAGTTTACTAGCCGTTTTTGGCTTTTGGTTGCTTGCAACCTGACAAAAACTTCTCCGAATAGGGTCAGTGACACATATAGCACTGACTTTTTCGGATCGGAGAAAACGTTACGGATCCACACTTTAGGGGAAACGTGAGTTGAAAAGTATTAAACAGGGGTACATAGGGACGCCTCATTAAAAAACCTCACACCTCCGAAAAGGCTTCCCGCGAGGAAAAAGAGCGCGCCCCGAATTGTGTTCCGGAGAATTAAGAAAAGAAAATTACAACCCCCGTGGGGCAATTTCATGGGTAAAAGCGGCGTAGGTTGTCGGCGTTCAGTGTGTGGCTGGACTCGTGCCGTCCTCTTTCACCGCGTGTAGACTCCTTCTTTTACCATTCTTGCGACGATGTACGGCCCGTACCACGGCGATTGCAATTTGCCTTGCTTGTCGGGTTGCCGAATAAGGACCATATCTCCTGGGCTGATGACCTGCCTCAGCACTTTTTTGTCTCTCCAAGTCTTTGTTTCCGATGGTATACGTCGAGGTTTTCCGCCGCTCGTAGCCTTAGCGAGTCCCGTTTCAAGCCGAGTGTATCGTTGTTCCGGGGGTAGTGGCCATGATCTCGGTTCGAAAAGATCCCGGCCGAACCTCTTCGGGGTAATGGCTTCTTCCCCGAAGAGAAGTCCGAAAGGCGTGAAACCGGTTGCGCGCGACTTGGATATATTGTGCCCCCAAACCGTAGCCGTTAACTCCCGAGCCCATCTACCCTTCTTTCGGTGTTTTCGAGGGTCTTTGATATGGTAGTGAATATGTCACCGTTGACCCGTTCCACCGCGCCATTCGATTTCGGGTGATTTGCAAGCGAACGTCGTTTGATCCCCTGGTCTTCACAAAGATCCGAACTTGGTCTTTCAAACCGCTTTCCGTTGTCCACTTGTTATGTAGGATGGAACCCGAATCTGCGAGATGATTTCTCGCCACACAAAGCTGACTAAGGTGCTAGATGATATTGTCGCCAACGCTTTAGCTTCAACCCATTTGGTGAAGTATTCCAATGCCACGGCAGTGAATTTCAGATTTCCAGGCGCCGGCGGGAGCGGTCCAACTATGTCGATGCCCCATCTCTGCAGCGGCCAAGTTGGACATATCGGGGAGGTTAGATTTCTTGGGGCCCTCGGTATTTTGCGAACTTCCGATGCCCGGCATGATTTCACGGGGCCGCTTTGCGTCGTCGATAGCGGTTGGCCAATAAAAGCCTTGTCTCATTGCTCTGTGAGCGATTTCATGCGGACCTCGGTGGGCCCCGCAAGTTCCCGAATGTATATCGTGCAAAAGCTGGACCCCCTCGTTCCGGCTGATGCACTTCAGTAGTGGCGCTACAACTCCCTCCTTGTACAGATTTTCTCCGATTATGGAGTATTGCTTGGTTCTGGACTCCATCCTTTGTTGTTGCTTCCCGTCTCCGGCTCATAAGTTCCGAGATGAATGCCCATATCGGTGCTCTCCGGTCGTCACTCGCGATAGCGTGAATTACCGTCGATCGTTCCTCCTCCGTCCGCACCGCAAGGCGGCATGTCAAGACTTGGTAGAAAACATCGGCGGGCGGGGAGTGTTCGGGCTGCGGCTTTTGCCAGCGCGTCTGCCTCTGTGTTGTCCGCCCTTGGGATGTATTGCAGAGTGAAACCAAGGAAATATTTCTCCATTCGCCAAACGGCTTCCAGATACCTGGCCAGAGCCGGTTCCTTTGCTGTGTATTCCTTCCGGATGTGTCCCATAACTACTTGCGAATCAGACTTGATGACGCATCTGCGGATTCCTAGCGCGCGGAGTTTCCTGAGGCCCAGTAGAACTGCCTCGTATTCGGCTGTGTTGTTGGTGGTGCGATACTGTAATCTTGCGGCGTATCGCAGCTTTGGGCCGGTTGGAGGTGTCAATACCGCAGATATGCCTGCTCCAGCTGAGCACCATGCTCCATCAGTGTGCACTGTCCATTCTGGTTCCTCGAAGCTGAGAGTAGTGTTATCCCCACTAGGGGTCCAATCTGCGATGAAGTCCGCTAGGACTGCGATTTGATGGCCGATCTCAGTGCTCGAAGTCAATGACATATTCATTCGGCTCGCCGCCCACTTGCCTATCCGCCCTACCGCCTCTGCGTTTCTGAACAGGGCATCTAGGGGTTGAGCAGATAAGACCCGAATATGGTGAGCTTGAAAATAGTGCTTGAGCTTCCGCGACGCCATGACTACCGCATATGCGATTTTCTCCAGCTCGGAATAGTTTGCCTTCGCAGATGTCAACGCTTCTGATACAAAGTAGATTGGGAACTGCTGTAACTTCCCCTCGTTCTCTTTTTCTTCCACCAGGACCGCGCTCACAGCGGCGTGGGATGCTGCTACGTATAGTAACAGGGTCGCATCTGGCGATGGGCTTGATAACATTGTGGCCTTTGACAGGTAAGCTTTTAGGTCCTCGAAAGCTTGCTGCTGATCCGGGCCCCATCCGAAACCTTCTGAATTTTTTAGGATGCGGAAGAACGGAAGTCCCCGTTCCGCTTCGGATATGAACCTCCCTAGAGCGGCAATCCCGCGGTGAGCTTCTCGCACTCGCTTCTCGGTCTCGGGCGGTCTCATGTTTACAATAGCGGCAATCTTGTCGGGGTTAGCTTCTATGCCTCGCCGATACTGACATCCCAACATCTTGCCCTTGCTAACCCCGAATATGCATTTTTCCGGGTTTAGCTTCAGGCCGCTTGCTCGAAGGTTCACAAAAGTTTCCTTTAGATCCTCGATGTGTGTGCTTTTTTTATCGCTCTTTACTACTATATCGTCCACGTATGCGACTAGGTTCTTCCTCTTTTTCTGCTCCCTAAAGACCTCGTTTGTCATTCGGGAGAAGGTAGGGCCAGCGTTGCGCAGTCCCTCGGGCATGCGCTTGTAGCAAAAGGTCCCCCCGGGAGTGATAAAACTTGTTTTCTCTTGATCCTCTTCATTCAGCCATATCTGATGGTACCCCGAGAAACAATCCAGTAAACTTAAAAGCTCGCAACCTGACGCGATATCGACCAGCTTGTCGATCCGCGGTAGTGGATATGGGTCTTTAGGGCAATGCTTGTTTAGATCTGTGAAATCCACGCACATGCGCCATTTGCCTCTTTTCTTCTTGACCATTACCACATTGGCTAGCCATTCCGGATACTGCACTGGCCTGATCACATGCGTCCAAGAGCCTTTGCACTTTCAAGGCTGCCGCGTCGCTCTTTCGGATGACATCTTCCTCAACTTTTGCTTCCTTGGCTTTCTTTGTTTTGCCGACGTTGATGCCGTGTCTTTGTGCCAATTCCCCGTCAACCCCTTTAGGTCTTTAGTGGTCCACGTGAATACGTCCTTGTTCTCGCTAGAAATGCTAGCAGCTCGGAAGCGTCCTGTTCCGACAGACTTGCCCCGATATGCACGCACCGATCCGGGCGGTTTGCCGATAAAGGCACTCTTCTCGTGCCCTCGTCTGGCTCTGCTCTCCGCTCTTTCCGCTCTGGGGCTTCATTAGCATCCTCTTTCCTTGCAGGCTTTTTTACCTCGTGCACCATGCTGTAACCCGGTATAGGTTTGCCATCTATCTTTCTGGCTGCGATTTGATCGCCATGCACCGTGATTACCCCGAAAGGGGAGGGCAGCTTCATGCAGAGGTAGCTTTGCTTGATTATAATGTCAAACTTGTTTATGATTCCTCTTCCGAAGATTGCCGTATATGGGTATTCCATTTGTACCACATCGAACGATATCTCTTCCGCCCGCACTTTCTCTCCTTCGCAAAACGCTACAGTGAGTGTCTTCTTCCCAAGTGCATCTATTTTGTTTCCACCAAAACCGAATAGGGCATTGCCCTTTGATCGAGCGATCGCTGTCAAGTTTCATCTTTGTCGTACGCTTTGGTGAACAAGATGTCCGCCGAACTCCCGTTGTCAATCGAATGTTGTGCAAGGTGTACCCGCCTACGAAAGCGGTTGCAACGAAAGCGTCATAGTGCGGGTAATCCCGGATCGATTATCTTCTTCCGTGAAGGTGATGGGTCGAAGCTTCCACGCGGCCCGAGTCACCGGAGTCGGCGATGATACCGCCAACACGCGCCTCGATATTCTCTTCGCGTTCTCTTGCTTTGTCGTGCTCTATATTGGAACCTCCAATGATGGCGTATATGTGCCCGTTGGATGGCATCACATTCGCGGGTGCTACGGTGTGTACGATCTCGCAACTCCTTGGAAGTTTCCTGCTTTGTTGGCCAGCTTCGCGCTTCTTTGTCTATTCTCGGTCGGCGAGGAAGACACGGCCGTGCGGCATCGGATGCGCAATCATCGGCTACTGGTATTGTTGGTACTGCATGCTTGGCGACCCCCCCCCCCCAATGTGCCTGGACATGTGGGGCGAGGTACGGATTCCCCGGCTGCCCAGACTGGAAAGCAGCCATTTGATGAGGGAAAGCGTAGTGTTGTGACGGTGCCGTGTGAAATACGTGCTTTGTGGGTTCGGATCTCCCTATAGCATCATCTATTTCCTTCTGCTCCTTGGCCTGTTGCGTGTATTTGCAGTCTCTGGTAAAATGGCCTTTGTTTTCGCCGCATACGCAACAGTATGGTGTCTTCGGGGCGCCACCATTGCGCCCTCGTCCGCGTCCGCCCGTTTTTTTTTTTTTTTTTTTTTTTTTTTCCGTTTCCCCGTCCTCCCGGTCCGCCGACCTCCGCCTCGTTTTCATGAGACGGGTTGTCGTGCCGCGCCGGGGTGCCTCGGTTGGGCGACTCTTCCGGAGGTTGTTGACGTAGCCTTGATTGGGCCCCCACCTCTGCTGATTCTGCTGGTTCTGTTTCGGGGTGTTTTGCTTGAGGCTATTCCTAGAGACCTTGCGCTTTTGCAAGTCTTCTTCTGATATGGCAAACTTTCGCATTTCATCAAATAACTGTTTCACAGTTTTGGGTACCTCTCTGGTTAACACTTCTGCGCACGGCCCGATCTTGAGGCCTCTGATGGCCGATGCAATGACCGTTTCGTCGGACACATTCGGTACTTGTGCCCGCGTCTCGTATGATGCGTTCCGTGTACTTGGCCATTGGCTCATCGTCGGTTGATGCAAGGTGAGCAAGTCCATAATGGTTTTCTTATCGGCTGAAGGCCCCAAACGTTGCCAACAGCTCCTCTTTCGCCCTGTCTCCATGACCGGATGGACAAGGGCCGCAACGACATGAACCGGTCGTGCGCCACATCTTGCATAGCCAAAATCAAAGTTTTGGCTAACAAGGCTTCGTTGCCACGCCGAATATATTGCAGCCTCATAGCTTGATATGAACCTTCTTGGATTAGATTTGCCGTTGAAATGCGGGATCTTAGGCTTGAATCCGGGTGGCCATGGGTATTTTTGCAGTTCTGGGGACAACGGGGATGCCATATCAACCGAGTCCGGTACCCCCTTGCCCGAGGCTGATCCCAAGTACCTGACTTCACTTTCGGTTTCGGCCCTTGCGCCGAGTGCCCGAATCTCCCGCATCTCCGTAACCTTTACGCCTCCCCTCGGCCGCTTGGTCGACCGCCACTTGAGTTGCGATATTCCGTTTCTTGCTTCGATGTCTCCCGTAGCGATCCCGATACGCTTTTAGTTCTTCAATTCTTGAAGTGTGCTCATCCGGCATTTTTAGGAGCTTGGAATTTCGTAGCATCAACTCGTCCATCACATTCGGGGCTTCAGGCTCGGTTCGACCTCGGCGTCATCATGCGGCCACTTCGGCGGTGACGCCCCTTCGCTGGCCGGGTCCGCGTTCGGCGACCGACCCGATTACGTTGTCCTCGATGGCGGATCCGCTTGCAGAGGAGCCAGAATCGGCGGAGGAACCGCCGATCCCGATGCAGTGAGCTCAGTGCGTGGCGGATCCAAGCCGTTTGCAGTTGAAGGCACAGTTTCTTCCACGGATGGCATTGGCTTCCTGATAGCTGAACCTCTAGCTTTTCCCTTTGGTGGCATGACAAGTCCGTGCGCCAACCACGGTGGGCGCCAATGTTGTTTCGGCCCTTTGGGGTTGCACCCCCTGAAGGACCCAAACAGGAGATAATGGAAATTTAGAACTACAAAACGAAACGAACAACACGAACCTTATATTCCCTGTGCTTCGGCTAAAACGCACGGAGGCCAGAAGTCCTTTACAACGTCCCCAGAGGGGTCTACTTATAGGAAGCCGTGTTGCATTTTGTACCAGAATGCCCTTGGCAACCCTAATTTCAACGTACAGGAGCAGCCGACACGGGGCAGACAAGTAAATGGCCCGAGGGCCCACATTTGTTGGTTAACCACCGACTAGGACACATCCGGGCTCTCCTTTCTGCCCAGCCGCCGAATGCGTCCGGTCTCAAGCCGATGCGCGCCTTCTCGCTATCGGGGGTTTTCCCCGGCGCCCGTCGACGCCGGATGCGCGCCTCCCGCTTATCGGGGTTTCCGCCTGGCGCCGGTGATGCCGAATGCGCGCCTTCCCGCGCTATCGGGGTTTCCGCTGGCGCGACGCCGGATGCGCGCCTTCCCGCGCGGGGTTTTCGCCCCCGGCCGACGCCGGATGCGCGTCTTCTCGGGCGCTATCGCCGGCGATGCCGAATGCGCGCCTTCCCGCGCTATCGGGGTTTCCGCCTGGCGCTGACGCCGGATGCGCGCCTTCTCGCGCTATCGGGGATTCCGCCTGGCGCTGACGCCGGATGCGCGCCTTCCCGCGCTATCGGAGTTTCCGCCTGGCGTTGACGCCGGATGCGCGTCTTCTCGCGCTATCGCCCGTACCTGCGCACATCAAACACATGAGGCGCATACGATTAGGGGGGACGGGGTGGCCGATTCCACTCCTGCCCCCAACAAGCATAGAATGGCAAATATGCTGAATTGTGTGCTGGGTGAGCTTCCACTTAAATACCTAGGTATTCCAGTTAGTGATAAACACTTGAGCATTGCTAGGTTCTCTCCTATCACAGATAAGATGATCAAAAGGCTGGACCCTTGGAAGGGTAAGCACTTGACTTCAGGGGGAGGAATATATTGACTAACTCTTGCTTGAGTTCTATTCCATTGTACTGTATGGGATTCTATGACTTGAAGGATGGGGTCCATGAGAAGATGGATGGAATTAGGGCCAAATTTCTATGGCAAGGTCCGATGAAAGGTTTAGATACCATATGGCTAAATTTGAAATGGTATGCGAGACCAAAGGACCGGGGGTCTTGGGATCATTAATACCAGGGTGATGAATGATTGTCTCCTAGTTAAGTGGATCTCGGAAGATTCACTTAGAACCGATGCACTTTGGTTTAAAATTTTGAAAGCTAAGTACATGAGGAGTGGTTCTTTCTTTCATTCTAGTGATGTAGGGGCTCTCAATTTTGGAAGCGGCTACACGGGGTTAAACACTTGTTCAAATGGGGGCTATTTTTAAGGTTGGCAATGGGAAATTGTGTAGATTACGCGGGGATGTTGGGCTTCAAAGGTGCCACTAAGATTGCTCTTTGATGATTTGTTTGCTTTAGCAAGGGATAAGGATATTCCAAAGAGATTCATTGGGATTCGGAGGATTGGTATATAGACTTTAAGAGATCTCTATCGCTAGGGAATATGGTAGATGGGTGGAATTAAAAGAGATGGTTAGTGAGTTTGATTTGAATGATGACAAAGATGTTGTTCTATGGGAATTGGACAAATCTAAAAGCTATACAACTAAATCTCTTTACCGTTTGGGCGATAGGGGGTGTGCCGGTAAAGTGGCGGGTCTTATTTGGAAATGTAGGCTTCCAATGAAAATTAAGGTGTTTCTTTGGCGGGTCTTTAACAATAAATTGCAGGTAGCTAGCTCTTTGGTCAAGAGGGGATGGAAAGGATCACACAAATCCGCTGAATGATGGGGTGGAGAATGTAGAGCATGTCTTTGTTTAAATCTTTGTCTAGCGAAATTCATTTGGGCAATGGTCCGGGACATTTGGGGGGTTGATGCTCCTAGGAATTTGTCGGCATTAACATGCAAATGGCTACAGGACAGGGGTCCGATGCCTGCTCGACTCATTATGTTTCTCTTTGCATGTTTTGCATGGGCGTTGTGGAATTGCGGGAATAAAATGGCGATAGAAAAGAAATTCCCTAAGATGCTTAGGCGATGTGGTTTATATGGCAATATCTTATATGCGAGAAATGGATCGTGTTGCTCAAGGAGGAGGACGGGAAGCGAGTTGATCGGGCTAAATCGTGATCCTGGGACCGGCCGGAAATTTGTTCCAACGCATTTGAGCTCCACGGACGTAGTTGAATTGTAATTTTCTTTTAAATTCGTGAGAGAGAGGAAGTTGTTGTCGTCGTTCTGGCGAGTCTTGATTTTATTTTGTCTTTTTGGTATCCCCAGTGGTTCGAACTCTTGTAAGGACGCGTTGGCTTTCCAAAAAGCCGAGTTATTCAACTCATTTTTTTTTTAAAAAAAAAAGTGAAGACTGTTGCAAACCGACATGATCCTTAGAGATTTTGCGGCAATGCTTCGACACCCATGGAGTTTGTGCATGTTGAACCGATGGTTGGGTCCAAGACTCGATCACAACTTTCTTCGTTATTGATGGCAAGGGGCATACGGTATGCTTCTAGGCGAGATTGGATCCATGCAAACTGCCGCATACCTTCAACCATGCACAGATTCTCATCCGAGTGGATTGGAGACGATGTAGAGGTTGTTCAAGGCCGATGATTCGGAAGTGTCGCCGCTTTGAAGCCACGCTTGCGGGAGTATGATGGACTAGATTGTCTTTCGGGTAAACAAGTGGAAAGAAGGTCCTGTCAATGTGTTCAACAGAGATCAACAGCCGATCCAAGCAGTCGGCTCTGATAGTAATTTTTAATGGGCAATCCGATCGATGGCAACAAAGGCAAGCTGGGTCGTGGTTTCATGTCGGTCGATAAATTAGAAGAGATTGATGTTGGAGACAGTTCAAAACCAAGGCTGATGTATATCAGTGCAAATTTAGACCCAGAATACAAGTTGAAGCTAGTGGAATTGCTAAAAGAGTTTAAAGATTGTTTTGCTTGGGATTACACGTAAATGCCTAGTTTAGATCGATCAATTGTTGAGCATAAACTACCCATTAAACACGGGTTTCGTCCTTTCAAACAACCTCCACGAAAGATTTATAAAGAGGAGGTATTGGCCGATGTAAACAAAGAAGTTGAAAGATTGATTGAAGCAAACTTTATTCGGCCATGTTTTTTGACTCGAAAGGTGGCTATTGATTGATTGAAGTAAAAATTTTCGATGACTCCTATTGAATAGAAAATTTTCGTTTTTCTCTTTCTTCTCTGTTTTTACTTGTTTTAGCCGAATGTCATCGGTTTTCTGATCATAACTACTTTCAATAAGCAACCACCTCTATCTGAATGCAACTGCCGTCATGCCAAACTCAAGTTTTAGCCGAATGAACCTCGTTTAGATACTTAACCGAGCGCACTCCAGGAATTTGAAGTGATAGCAATGACCATCTCGGTCCAGCCCAATATCGGCCCATAGAAGTGTGAAAACCCTATTTTGTCGCTTGGTTTTCCCGCAGGCTCCACCACGACTCCCAACATTCATAAATAGGACCACCTCTCGGCTCCCATCATCACATGCAAGCACAAGCAGTTGTTATTCCATCCATCTCTTCTACTTCCTTCTCCACCTTCAAGCCAGAAAACCCTCATCACCACCAATGGCAAGCGGCGGCGATCGCGGCAAGCGCCCAGCCGAGGACGCAGTGGAGGGAAGCAACACCCGGCGCTGGCGGTGAGATCTCTTCATCCCTTTGAGTCGTGCTGCCATCGGCTTTCTTCTTTTTTACCCGATCTTGATTCTTGCCCCCCTGCGGTTACTTATTCATTTTCTTGACTCCATTGAGGGGCGTCGAGATCACTGGCAACTATGTCTCCAACTTCGGGAGGCAGGTTGCCCGGGCCGGCACTCACACCCCTGCCCCTGCTCCAGCTCCGGCGGTGGATGTAGCGGAGGGGAGCAACCATAGCGGCCGCCGTCTGAGGTGATGAAAGCAACTTCACTCTATTTGCGGTTTCTCTTTTGATAGCCGATTCTTGATCTTCCTCCTTGTTTCAGGACCACGAGGATGGGTTCCGGCTAGTGGCACCTCCTTGCGCCGGCCGCGGCAGCCGCTGCTCCTGCTCCTGCTCCCGTCCCGGCTCCGGCGCCTGCTCCTGCTCCGGCTCCGGCTCCTGCTCCAGCCTCGTCGGGGTCCTCCTTCGGCAGTTCATACCACCCCTATCCTTGGGGTAGGGAGGACGAGGAGATCCCGATCCCGTACACCGGCGACGTCGCCGTTCGTTACCTCCGCGAGAGGGACGAGGCGAGGGAGCTTCTTGGTGAGGAAACCAAGAAGCACGGGATTGCCCAACTGGAGTGGGAGGACCAGAGCAGGCAGCTCTGCGAGGCCATCACCAGTACGGCTTGTTCTCAAATGTTGCTTGATATCTCGTTCTTCCCGATTTGCACTCGCTCATTAGTTCATTTATCCTTATTTTGCGAGACCTCTCCGAGGAGCACAACCGCCGAAGGTGGCGGCGACGGTGGTGGCTCACGGGTGAATGCGGAGGCCCGACGGTGGTCGATCGTCCGGAGGCGGTGCAGTCGGTCGATTGATCGGGCAGCTCTCCACGGTGTGCGCCTCAAGACGCTCTCGGCCTGGCGGGGTGTCGTCCCTGGACCAGGGACGAGTACACCGCCGTGCCGGTCGGCTTCCGCGACGGGGCTCCCCACGAGATCGACGACATCGAAGGTCTCCTGGGGGAGTACGACGACCACGCCCGCGCCATGGCTGATGCCACCCACCCGCAATCAGTCGTCAATAAGCTCTTCGAGGAAGAGGAGTAGCTTGTATTAGGATTGACGCGGGTGTAATAAAAAATTTTTAATGAAGAATGTTGGTCTCCCTCTTGTCTTGCGTTGCTCTGATTGCAATGGTATTCATTTTGTCATGTTTGTGCTTACGAATTCTCATTTAGCTAGAATCCGACTGTGATGCTTCCCGGAACGCTATGACATCATCTTAATCGATTAGATCTCGGTCCTGTTCCACGACTCGACGGTTTGTAGTGTAGCACTTCAAATCACTTTATCTTCCCCCGATAAACCTACCAGCTGAGAGATAAAATTATAACTGTTCACTTATACTTTTAAAAATGGCTCGAGGCGATACAACTATATCAGCTAATCTTGTTCTGAAGACGATACACACGATGTGGGCTATTTTGCGCTAGAGGCGATACACATAATATCGGCTTTCTTCCTCCAACTTCTTTCCTCTATTCTGAAGGCGATTACAATCAAAATCGGCTATTCCACGCTTTAACATGTAAGTCACGATTAAGATCCAACTTCAACACTTGGATAAAATTTCTTAAGGTATACGCCATTAATGGCCCTTGTAAACTCTTCTCCAAATAATGTTTTCAAGATGTATGCATTACAGTGCACAACTCACAACTCGAAAAGGTCCTTCCCAATTTGGAGACCATTTGCCGAATGTTTTATCTTTTGTATCAATCGGCAATATTGTTTTCCAAACTAAGTCTCCTTCTACAAATTGTCTGACCTTAACCTTTTTATTGTAATACTTGGCAACGCGCATTTTATTCTTCTCAATATTTTCCGGGGCTTTGAGACGAATCAAATGCAAATCCTCTAACTCATCCATCATTAGATCCTTGTAATCCTTCTCTCCGAGTCTTTACGCAATTCCACTCGCCTTGATCCTGACTGCAACTCCCAAGGTAGCACAGCATTGTGTCCATAGACCAACTCGTATGGAGATGCTTGTGTAGACCCATGACAAGCCATTCGGTAAGCCCACAATGCTTCATTAAGGACCAAGTGCCATCTTCTTGGCTTCTCATCGATTTTCTTTCGGATGATCTTAATCATGATCTTATTTGATGCTTCTGCTTGGCCATTAGCTTGTGCATAATAAGGAGAAGAATTGTACAATCTTATTCCCATGCTTTCGGCAAAATCACAAAACTCTGACGAAGTAAATTGAGTTCCTTGATTGGTAGTTATGGTCTGTGGAATCCCAAACCTGTGAATTATGTGTTCCTTAACAAAATTGACCATGTTCTCTGATGTAAACGTCTTCAAAGAAATAGCTTCAACCCACTTGGTGAAATAATCTGTTGCTAATAGCACAAACTTGTGTCCTTTGCTAGATGGAGGATTGATCTCGCCCAATTAAGTCTATACCCCATCCTCTGAATGGCCAAGGCTTGATTATGGGGTTTAAAGCAGATGCAGGCGCTCCCTGAACATTGCCGAATATTTGACAATCTCGACATCCTTTGTAATACTCAAAACAATCTTCCAATATAGCCGGCCCAAAGTACCCAGTCCTTCTGATTATCCACTTCATTCGGTAAGCCGACTGATGTGCACCACAAGCTCCTTCATGAACTTCAAAAATAATCCTTTTGGCTTCTCCTTGACTTAAGCATTTGAGCAATACCCCATCTATAGACTTGTAGTACAATTGATCATCAAGAAGCACAAACTTGAGAGCCTTATACCTGAGCTTTCGGGAAACTCTCTTAGATGGATCCTTCAGGCAATTGATAATGTCGCACCTCCAATCATCATCTGCTCGATTAGTATTGAAAGCACCCTCTTCAATAGCAAAGACCTCCTAATTTTCACGATATCCAGAGGCAGTTTGAGCTAACTTGTTGGCTTCTCCATTATGCTCTCTAGGGATATGATGCAAAGTAACCATCGAAAAACTTTTCAAAAGTTCTCGACATTCTTCATGATATCTTCTCAACACATCATTCTTACACTCATATTGCCCTGTTAATTGATTGATCACCAGCTCAGAGTCACCAAATACTTCAACAGCAATGGCTCTCACCTCTATCAGTAACCGAAGGCCCCTGAGTAATGCTTCACACTCTGCTTGATTGTTAGTAACATGATATTCAATCGCAAAAGCATACTCAAACATTTTTCCACGTGGAGATATTAAAAGAATACCAGCACCACCACCTTTGTCACACGATGATCCATCGAAAAATAATACCCATGGGGCAATGTTAACCATCTCAACAGATAGATCACGGTGTTGAGTAATAAAATCGGCAATTATCTGTCCCTTCACTGCTTTTGCCGATTCATACCTCAGATTGAACTCTGATGGTGCTAACACCCACTTGCCAATCCTTCCATTTAAAATTGGCATTGATAACATGTGTTTAATTACATCAAAACTGGATACTACCACACATTCAGCATTTAATAAATAGTGCCAAAACTTGGTGCACAAGTAATAAACACATAAACAGAGTTTTTCTATAGCCGAATACCTTGTTTCAGGATCTAACAGTTTTTGGCTAAGGTAAGCTATTACCCTTTCTTTTCCATCAAATTCTTGCATAAGGGCCGATCCTATTGTTAGGCTATCGGCTACATACATCTGACTTGAAAGGCTTCTCAAGTTGTGGAGGTACCAATACCGGTGGTGCCTTCATATATTGCTTGATCTCATCAAAAGCCTTTTGCCGCATGTCACCCCAAACAAATTTCTCGATCTTTTTTGAGCTTCAATAATGGAGAGAAAGGTAGTACTCTTTCTGACAAATTGGATATGAACCTTCTCACAAAATTGATTTTGCCCAGCAATGATTGTAACTCTGTAAGGTTAGTTGGGGGCACAATCTTATCTATTGCTTCCATGCTCTTTTTCCCAACTTCTATCCCTCCTTTGTGGATCAAAAAACCCCAAGAACTCACCAGCCGAGACCCCAAAGGCACATTTATTCGGATTCATTTTCAAACCATGTCTTCTTGTGCACTCCAAAGTCCTTCATGGTCTCTCGGATTTGACCACCACATCGTCAATGTAAATCTCTACAATTTTGCCGATTAACTCATGAAAAATATAATTCATGGCTCTCGATAAGTTGCACCAAGCATTTTTTAACCCAAATGTCATAACTATCCACTCAAATAGACCAATATGGCGGGACATCGAATCTTTGTCTTTGCAATATCCTCTATTGCCATAAAGATCTGATTATAGCCGCATTGCCATCCATAAAACCGATAACTTCATAGCTCGGGCCGCTGCATCAACTAGCAAATCGGCAAGCGGCATTGGATAACCATCCATAGGAGTAGCTTTGTTAAGATCTCGAAATCTATCTGAGACCCTCATCTTTCCATTTTTCTTGTATACGAGGCACTATATTTGAAATCCACTCTGCATACCTACATGGCCGAATAAAGTTTGCTTCAATCAATCTTTCAACTTCTTTCTTTACATCGGCCAACACCTCTTCTTTATAAATCTTTCGTGGAGGTTGTTTGAAAGGACAAAACCCAGGCTTAATGGGCAACTTATGCTCAACAATTGATCGATCTAATCCGGGCATCTCTGTATCATCCCAAGCAAAACAATCCTTGAACTCTTTCAAGAACTCTACCGACTTCAATTTGTATTCGGGTCTAGATTTGCACCGATGTACATCGGCCTTGGCTTTGAACTGTCACCAACATCAATCTCTTCTAATGTATCGGCCGACATGAAACCACGACCCAGCTTGCCTTTGTTGCCATCGATCGGATTGCCCATTGAAAATTACCGTCGAGCCATTTTTGCTTGGATCATTTGTTGATCTCGTTGAACACATTGACGGGACCTTCCTTCCACTTGTTTACCCGAAAGACAATCTAGTCCATCATACTCCCGGTAAGCGAGGCTCCGAACAGCGACACTTACCGAATCATCGGCTTGAACAACCTCTACATCGTCTCCAATCCTTTGGATGAGAATCGGTGCATGGTTGAAGGTATGCGGCGGTTGCATGGATCCAATCCCTTCCTAGAAGCATACTGTATGCCCCCTTGCCATCAATAACAAAGAAAGTTGTGATCAAAGTCTTGGATCCAACCATCAGCTCAACATGCACAGCCCCACGAGTGTCAGAGGCATTGCCAGCAAAATCTCTGAGGATCATGTCAGTTTGCAATAGGTCCTCACTGGTCATCCCAAGCTTTCTGAAAGTTGTATAGGATATAATATTGATAGCAGCCCCTCCATCAACAAGCATCTTGGTCGAGGTTTGCCATTGACATATCCTTTCAAATATAATGGCTTGAAATGATGATTTTTAAGCGGCTTATCAAAGCGCTGCTTGCCGAGTCAACACAAGTTGAGCCATCAAGTCTCGGCATTCGGTTTCATCAAAATCGAATACACCTCATCCCGAACATCTTGATCTTCAGGAGCCCTAAACTCCAATGGGATGAAGAACACCATGTTAGCATCAGCTGAAGGACCCTGTCCATCATCCTTTTTCTTAGGATGCCATACTAGCTTCTTTTCGGCTTGTTTCAGTTCTTGATTCCTCAAACGCTGAACTCTTCTCTTATGGCTTTTCCTTAAACCAGGAGGACACCATTGACCCCTTTGCCATCTATATGAGCCTTCTTCGCATTGTGAGCACTGCTATGAGCCCAAGCTTGGTCTCGCAAATCTTTTCCTCGATGTCCATCAAAACTATTTATTTTTAAGCGTCGATCATCCTCGGGAATTCTCATTCGAAGTCTATCATGGACGGGACGGTTGACTCGAGATTGCTTGTACTCGAATGCGATCACGCATTCGGGGCAATTGTTCCTAGCAGGCAACTTCAAGCCTTCATTCCAACAAGTGTCTGAAGAAGGAACAGTTCCAATGAGACTGTTCTTGCTCTCTCCTGTACTCCTCTTGTTCTCTTTGGCGCACTTCTGCTTCATATCTCCAACGTTCTGCCATGAACCTGCGCTCTTCTTCAATGAATTGCTGCTCCTCATCAAACTCAAGCTTCTTCTCTCTCTGCCATTTATTCAACAAGTGTCATCTTTGTAACTACGTGCTTCGGCTTAGCGTGCATTCGGCAATTTTCCCGGGCTGCATCCGAAGTCCGGCCTTTTTCTCGTTCGGCTATTTTTGAACCAAACTTGCTGCACCTCCTCCTTGGTAACTTGCCGATTAGGGTCAACAGCACCACTTTCTTTGGCTCTTTCAGAGGTTAGAACTTTCATCTTTCCCTTCTCTTTGGATTCACTAGCATCAACCATGCCTATAGAGAAAGAGATCATGTTCTGGGGAAACGGTTGATTATCTACTTTCATCTTGCCATCGAACCTCAAGTGTCCATCTTGAATAGCTTTCTGAATCTTCACTCTGAACACTCGGCAGTCATTGATATGATGAGAGCTAGTATCATGATACCCACAATACTTCTTATCATTTACTCCTTCTGGGCGCAACATGGGATGTCCTTCTAGCAACTTAATGCGTCCTTCCTTTATCGATACAAAAAGAGCACATGCGCTTTGCTTGACATCGAAATCATAGGACCCTTTTCGCGCTTTACCCATCACCGACTAACCAAAGTAGGTTCTTTCGTCCAATTCGGTTCAAGCAGCGGCTACTTCGTCCTCATCTTCATATTCGGATGCTTCCTCCAAAAAGCCTTGGTACATGTCAATAGTTGCACTTTGTTTTTTAAAGCGAGCATCTCTCCGAATCCTTGGGCTTGGTTACTCATTGTCAATTTGTGCAAAGTTTGCCCAAGGTCTTCAAATTCCATGCCGAAGAGCTTATCCCGATGTGTGGCAACATACCCGCAATGACTAAGCGTGGAGCCGATCATCGGGTATATTCGAGAATAGCACATGTTCTTGGCTTCTCCGAATTTGCGAAGATACTCCATTGGTGTTTCGTAGTCTTCATCCTCATAGCCCACAGATCGACCATCTTCTTCTCATTGGTCCCCTGTATAGAAGTATGCATTGAACTTTTGCTCCAATTCGCCCATGTACCAATGGAATTAGCCGGCTGTGATGCAAACCATGTGAAAGCCTACTCGGAGACATAGGAAAATATCTAATTCTCCAAGCTTCATCTCTAGCGGCCTCTCCAAGTTGCATCAAGTATACGCTAATGTGTTCAATGGTATCTTGGTGTCATCTTGACCGAGAATTTGGTCAAGTCTCGTTGGTGGCTTTACTCTTGGTGGCGAGCTACCCTATTGTACCACTCGGAAAAGGAGACTGTATGCATATGCCCGATTCTTTGGTTTCGAGGCCAAAGCGGTCTGCATCATATCGCCATTCTCGCTTTAGGAGAACATCATTAGCATCTTGGGCTCCTGTCTTCCAGAAGGTACTCCTGATGCACTCTTGTACCCTGGATTCGGCAAAGCATTAAGGGCACTGTAATCGGTAAACTCATTATACCCATCTCCATAAATATTCTTCTGCAACCTGTTTGCCACTGGGGAGATTTTGTAAGCAGATGCAGGTATATCTGTCATTGCACCAAAAGCTACTTGACCATGATTTTGCTGCTCGGTCATGAGAGGCTTCTCTTTTTCATCATAAACAGCTCCATCCTTGCTTGAACCGATCATCTCTCCTCCCCCAGTTGGCTTCCCTGAAGACTTTTGGGTGTTAAAAAACATTGGCCCACCAAGATCTCCAAATTTCTCTTCAAAGCGCTTATCAATTGATGGACCGAAGGTGTCAACCATGACTTTGCGGAAGGTATTCAAAAAAGTTGTGTTGTGATTCAACATGGTATCTCCCACGGCCTTGTAGATGACCTCGACTACCCTCTCAGCATCTCCTCTTCATCGTAATATCGCATCGATTGGCGAGAAGAACTCTTGGCGTGATTGCTTTATGATCACCTTGCCACTCTTGTTCTTGGAGAAAGACATCAAACACTTCGCCGGGGTGCTTGCTCAACTACTTGCTCCACCATCCGGCGTTGATCGATCGCAGCTCATCCATAACCACGTTCGAACGTGATTATTGTCAATCTCCGATCATATCTTGAACGAAAAGTGGTCCCACCGGCGTGCCAAAAAGTGTGTTGACACAAAAAGTGACGACTTGTGCCTCACACACAAGCAGGAAAGCTTAGCTTCAATTGGGTGCCGGGCGTTGAATCCGGAAGCGTGCCGTCGATTTGACTCGAAAAAATCGACAAGGGAGGAAATGAAGTAAGATCAAAAGCGGAACGTCTTGGGTGAGACAGACAGTTCCATCTTTACGGACCCGAAGCCACTTACGACGACATATAGCTATAGAAGCTATCTCGCCAACATGTTTGCAAATCATTCGGCTAATGTAACATGAATGATGTGAATAGAAGCGAATCGCCGAATACGTGTATATGAAGACATGTTTGAACAAGATTAAATCATTAAAGCATAACAAACTATATCTCGGGTTTAAAGCATCATCAAGCACGAACAATTAAAGATAAGTAAATTATAAATATAAATCTACTAAGATAACACATGCATAGGCTACTCCAACTAGTCTGCCGCACATCTAGCCTTCATAAACCCGTCGAGCACACACTAAAGCAAGTTAATCCACCGCATGATACGACCTACTATGAGCATATGCCACTCCCTACTCTTAGATCAATCCACCGCATGATACAATCTAATAATAAAGAGCTAAAAGCACACAATTGCCTAAACAGATCTATAAATACTCATTACACGTGTAAGCGTAACCGTATCGGCAAGATTACCGAATCGGGGTCCATGAAGAAGGAACAAACAAACCATTACGATCTAGAGCAAAGCAAAGCCTACATCTACCGCATGATACCCAGCTTTAACAAAGACCTAGACGCACTAACTTGCATGAACCCGAAACATGTAACAATCTTGATTGATCTAATTCGGCTATTTGAACTCGATCTACTTTATATTGAATGAACATGAGAACATAATCGAAAGCCGAAAAGAGCATCAATCTAGATTGGGCAAAAGAGTGTTGCAAATAATTAAACATTAAATAAAAGCAACACATGATAACTTAATGAATCAATTAGATCTTGCCAAATCTAAAAGAGCCGATAACTATCTTCACTCATGTCTTAATCCGCCGCACGATACAAGGCACAAGCAAAAACTTCCCATGATCGAGCTTAGATCTACCGCATGTCCTAAGCTAAAACAATGAGACTACTTGCATCACGTCTAAATCCACCGCATGATTCTAGACATGATAACAAGGTTGCCGGGACTTACGGAGGTCGACGGATCGATTGGCCCTCTCGAAGAACTCGACGACACGACTAGAAGGACTCGAAAGGTGGCACGTAGCCGGTTGTATTGAATTGGTTGTGAACCCTTATTACAATGGTCGAGGGCTTATATTTATACCCTGGACAAGACATGAGTCCTAGATGACTACGATCTATTAAACAAAATTGGAAAGATACATAAACCCGACTCTAACCATAATCGGAGTCCTTGATCATTATGACTCCTTCCTTTCTAGGACAGCTCCTCCTTTCCCTTCTTGCTTCCCTAATGAAGCCATCGCTCGGCTAGGAACAACCGACCGCTTGATCATTTACCGAACAGATAGAAAGTTTGGCGACTGGGCTATCTTCCTTTCTTTCCTTTGTTTTGCTTGGGCCATGTCTTATTTTTAGTGTATTTTCATGTAAGTCCTGCAAAACATTGAACTTCACAAAAACTATAGAAATGGTTAACTCAAAATTTCTGTAGACGTTGTTTTTCATGACTTCTGTACTAATGTTGGCGGTATAAAATATGAGTTAAGGACTGCCAAGCTATAGATCAGAACATGTGTGATGATGTTGAGGACTTGTGTGCACAGATTGCTTAGAGCAACTGAAATGATGTGGTAAAGTATAAGTCATACTCATAGCTTATATCCCGTTAAGATTTGCAGAATTTCTATTTATCTTCTAAAGATTTTCTAATTCCTCATCTTCCACTTTTCCGTGGTGTGGTCGTGTGCCTTTCGGCGTCCGCGCATGCGTGCCTTTCGACGTCCGAGCATGCGTGCGTTTCCATCGCGCATGCCTCCCATGCGCTTTTTTTTCCTTTTCCGTTTTTATTTTCTCCCTTTTTTTGTTTCTTTTTCATGCTTCATTTTTTATATTTCTTGTATTTGTTATATTCTTTTAATTTTAAAGTTTTAAATTTTTCTTAGTTTATTTTTGTCTTCATTTTCTGTTGTCGTAATTTTTTCTTAATATTTTTTTATGTTCTATCATGTTTTTAAGAATGATTTATTTTGATAAGAAAAATATTTATAAATAAAATTTTATCTAAATATATCCATGTGAGATCTTGTTTGAAGGATTTATTGTAACAAGTTCAATGGTGTAATCGGTATTTAATTTAGATGTTTAGTTTGTTAGTTACAACTTTTTTATTTCATAAAAAAGTAGAAGATAGCTAAGAAGAAAATCTTAAGTTGTGTAGTCACTCCCAAGATTTGACGCGCCTGGTAGCATGTATTGTTCCGAAACGGTATATTCACGGACCTAGTAACGTTTGCTAGTGTACATAAACAAGTGAGACAGATCCTAAATATTGGATGCTGATCTGATGGTCCACATTGTCGCCTAGGATTGTTCCTATATTTCATGAACATAGCAACACCTAAATTTTTTTATAAGTGCAACAATTCAAATTTTAATATTACTTTTTATATAAACCATACTTTTGAAATTCACCGGACACATTGTCTTATAAAGTGATTTTTGATTCATCTTAGAATGTTTTTCGAGCTGAATATCAAGAAGATCAACAACAGAGGCCCACTCCACGTGGCCCAACAATTCTCCATCCCCACATCGGCAGCCCATCAAGAAGCCTGCCCGAGAGTCGCAGCGTGTGTCGCCGTCGTCCTCTTCCTCTCCGGCTCTCCCTCGCTGCTTCTCTCGGCTGGCACCAATCGAATCTAGCGCCAATCGAGCGTAGCACAAGCCGCCAAACCGAGCTTGCAGTAGCACTAACCAAAATCGAACTCTAGCACCGGCCGGCGGCAAAATCGGATAGCGGCGCCGTCACATTCCGGCTCAGGCGGCGGCACGGCGACATCCAGGAGACGGGACGGCGCTGGTTAGCCAAGCAAGCGCCAGCGGACTAAAGGCACGCCGCGCTCGAGGCCGTATAGAGGAGGGAGGCGCGCAGCCGGCGTCGGTTTGCCGTGGGGGATAACAGGCGGCCCAGACGTAGTCGATCTTGCACTACTGCAGCCTGCAGCAGAGTAAGCAGACGGTTGTTCCAACTTGGTTTTGTAGCAATTGTTGAATTATTTGTGGCTATGTAGCAGCTAGCAGGCTGTTTTACTTAATATGCATTTTGTAGCAACTGCTATGCCTATTATTCAACCAAGCCAACCTTCTGAATCTGTACAAGTGCAATCTGAAGTTCAGAACTAAAAATAGAAGAACCAGAATTAGTACGACGAACAACAGATAGCAATACAAATGTCGCGCAACCGAGGATGTCATACCCAAATTTTGAAGGAACAAAATGGATATATTAAACCTTATGTGCGCCCCGGATCGGTGACTCACATAAGTGATAAATTGTGGGATTGTATCATCACAATGCATATTGCATAATCAAATAGTATCGAATACAAATTTGTAAAACTTATTACAGCGAAATCTATGATAATCTCTCAACGCGAAAGCTCCAAGAACGGGTACGTCGACTGGTTGACCACAAGTCTAGTACTCCTGGCGGTAATCATCATTGTAGTCTTGATCTGGTGTGGGTGGAAAAAACAAGGGTGAGTACAAAAGTACTCAACAAGTATAGAAAGTAGTATAATTCCCATAACACATGATCAAGTTTACTTAAATAATGAATAGTATATAAAGATTTAATGTGAAACATCCATTCCCTCGTTTTCCGGGCCGCTGTCCGTGGGCACGGACAATATATCGATTTAAACTCGCGAGAGGTGTACCCTTTCCCCGTGAGTCGTGATTTACCCTTTCGCCCGAGGTAGCTAGCCTCTTGACCCTCTTCCAAGGAAGGCCGACGGGGTTCACTATGAAGCCTTTCAAAGCATTCGTCTAACCGGTTAGGGCCGCTAGGGTGTTTGCGCTGCGAATGTAGGACTCCCCTTCTCGATGGCACAATGACGCGCAGCCCTATACACATAAAGACGGGGCTCGCACTACACCCAACCCGGACACACCCTTACGCCCTTTCGGGGAACCTCTAACAAGCTAGAAAAATTACTCATCCGAGCTAAAGCCGAGCCATATAGCCCTCACGCCGGCACGATGAATCCCAGCTTTTGCCAAAGGTTAACATTCCTCATTTAATATTTATATCACATTCCTTAAATAAGCTCATGATTATGGTCATAGAAAATAAGACTCAAACTATACTTGCCTTGATTATCAAAGTTTTCCTGCTGGTCCTGTTGATCCTCAAAATATTGCTCCTGATCAACGTGATATAGCTCACCGTCTAGACTCGATAAAACATCAACACAATCATCCATAGGCAAACATGCACGAAGAAAACAATTCTCTGATTAGAACAGTACACCAACAGTGATAAAATAAATATAAAAGTTTATAAAATTATTCTACACGTCGCTACGAGCACATAGACGTGAAGATCACTGAAATCGGGCTTAAAACGTAGAAGTTATGAATTTACTAAGTTTCCCTATTATAAAATATTGTTTAATTGAAAACTCGAATTTTAAATATTAAAAACAATACTAACAGCGGCATTAACAGGTAGTTAATGAGATTACGATTCTAACGAAGTTTTAAATGGTTAAAAACGGAGTGAAAATAAGGATTTTATAAGTATTTAATTTAGTGGCAAATCATCATGCACTATGCTGTAGACTCGGTCCATGGTCTGTAGACCTGTGGTGGGTTGAGGCTGGTCTACAATGGACCGAGTCCATGATGAGAGGTGTATTTCTATTGTATTTTGGGAATTCTTTTACTAAAGAAAAACGGCCATATATGCATATGTGATGTCAGCATGACATCGACAAAGCTAAATTTGACGTCATCAAAAGCTAGCAAAGTAATCCGCACGACGCCGGCCAACCTGCTTGCTCTGCGTGTTGCTGATGGTCGTGGCGATGGCGCTCTGCATGCGTGGGCTTGCACGATGGGAGGGCGCAGGGGCTGAAGTGCTCGTGCAGCAGGCTTGGACTCGACGCCTACCACAGCGCCATGGCTGCTCGCGGCGAAGTCCATCGGCGTAAAACTAACTTGGCTACACGAGGCTAGGGAACTACATGGATGGATGGATTGGACTCGGGAATGGTACGGGGAGAAACAGTGCGAGAGTACGAACTCAGCTAGGGTGAACTAATGACGACATGAAATGGTTTGAGTTCGGGAGCTCACCACGCGTCCGATAACAAAGGACGATGGCGACTGTGCTGTGATGCAGCGGACGAACACGGCGTTGATGCGAGGTGGAGCTCGTCAACGACGGCGATTGGTTCCTTCGGCGGCGCTGCGAACCGATCGAGGCCGAGTGGGATGTGATCGGGTGGATGTTGACGAGTGACGGATTTGCGTGCGGCGGCTATGGCGACCAGTGGCGGATTCGCGTGCGGCGGCTATGGCGGCTGGTGGGCGAGGTCTTGCGGCGGCACTGCGACGCTGGGGTGACGACGAGAGGGAGAGATGAAGAGCTGATGAGAGCTTCTGGATGGTGGTGTGTCGTGAGCGGGCGAGTCTACGGTCTCATACCGTGAATGGCGGCCTCTGACTTGAACGTGTGCTCACGCGGAGCGGGTCGGGGTGGCTTTGGTTGGCAAATGGCGATGCGGTGAGTGCGGCAAGGAACCGGCGTGGGGAAGGTGTGGTGCTCCGCTGGCCTCGCGACTTGCTCGGGCATGGGATGTGCCTGGTCGCGGCTACGATGCCGGATCGAGACGAACATGTCGTTGCTCTTCTCTTGGACAGAGTACGGGGACGTACGGTGCTGGCAATGTGGTGACGGGCTGCTGCTGCTAACGGGCCAAAACCAGGGAACAAGGCGTGGCCTTTTGGAACAGGAAAGGAAAAGGCCAAGAAGGCCTAAAGCCGAGAGTGAAGGGGAAGGAAAAGAAGAATTCCCTTTTCTTTTTATTTCTCAACTTTCTCAAAGGAATTTTAAAAAGGATTTTGAAGTCTGCTCAAAACCCAGCAATCCAAAATAAATGTGCAGCAGCATGAATGCAAAAACATGTATCTAAACCTTATATTTGATTTTAATTTCTCTGAAAATATTATTTGGCCTATGTGAAATATTCCCAAATATTGCTCAACTAGTTTATTTTAGCTATTTTAAAATATTGTAAAATTTTGGGTGTTACAATTCTACCCCCCTTAAAAGAATCTCGTCCTCGAGATTAGATTGGACTTACTCAAATAATTGCGGATAAGCATCTCTTAGCGCATCTTCTCTTTCCCAAGTTGCCTCAGATTCAGAATACCGATTCCACTGAACCTTGCACATCTTGATCACTCTGTTCCTGGTGACCTTTTCTGCGGTATCCAAAATCTTTATCGGAAACTCCTCATATGTGAGATCCTTCTCAACATTGAGTTCCTCCAAAGGCAAGTGCTCCTTTTCAGGCACACGTAAACACTTCTTAAGTTGAGACACATGGAACACATCATGCACATTGGACAAATTCACAGGTAACTCCAATTGATAAGCCACTTCTCCACATCTCTTTAGGACTTTGAATGGTCCAACATACCTTGGTGCTAGTTTACCTTTTTGGTTAAACCTCTTCACACTTCTCATAGGTGACACCTTCAGGTATACATAGTCACCCACTTGAAAGACCAACTCTCTTCTCGCGAGTGTACGCATAACTCTTCCGTCGAGATTGAGCCACTCTCAAATTTTCTCTAATCTTCCTTACATGTTCTTCAAGCATCTCTAAGCACATCTCGGTCCAAACACTTGAGTTTCCCGAGTTTGATTCCAAAACAAGGGCGTTCTACACTTACGTCCATAGAGAGCTTCAAACGGCGCCATCTTGGGACTTTGTTGGTAGCTATTGTTGTATGAGAACTCGGCATAAGACAAGCTCTTATCCCAACTAGTATCATACTGCAAAGCACAAGCTCTCAACATATCTTCTAAAATCTGGTTAATCCTTTCAGTCTGTCCATCTGTCTGAGGATGATAAGCTGTACTAAAATTCAACCTTGTTCCCAAAGAATCAAGTACCTTCTGCCAAAAATTAGATGTGAATTGACTACCTCTGTCGGACACAATCTTCTTAGGAACTCCATGCAAGCATACTATCCTCTCCATATATAATTCCGCCAATCTTGCTCCCCGTATCGTGGTCTTAAGCGGCAAAAAGTGTGCAACCTTAGTTAATCGATCCACTATCACCCATATTGAATCATAACCCTTCTGAGTGCGAGGCAATCCCGTTATGAAATCCATACCAACTTCTTCCCACTTCCATTCAGGTATCTTCATTGGTTGCAATAGTCCTGCAGGTCTTTGATGTTCAGCCTTCACTCGTTGGCAAGTGTCACATATGGCGACATACTCTGCCACATCTCTTTTCAAACCGACCCACCAATACTTTTCCTTGAGATCCAGGTACATCTTAGTACTTCCAGGATGAATAGAATAAGCTGATTCATGTGCTTCTCGCAATATTGCATCACGAATGGCTTTCACCTCAGGCACACATATTCTCTTCCCAAACCATAGAGTACCCTTCTCATCTATGTGGAAACCTGGTGCCTTTCCAATTACAACATTCTCAGCTATCTCCTTTAATTTCTCATCCTCTAACTGACCCTTACGTATCTCTTGCTCCAACGTAGGTGTCAATTCTATCTCCATAGCATTAACAACAATACCAAGGTTCAAATGTGCAAACTCGGCACACAAATCATCTGACATAGGTGTCGTCCGAAGCGCATTGGCATATTTCTTCCTGCTAAGTGCATCGGCCACGACGTTTGCTTTCCCAGGATGATAATGCACATCCAAATCATAATCCTTGATCAGCTCCAACCAACGACGTTGTCTCAAGTTTAGATCAGACTGGGTAAAGATGTACTTCAAGCTCTTATGGTCGGTAAAGATATCAGTCTTATGACCAACAAGATAATGCCGCCAAATCTTCAAAGCATGAACTACTGCTGCTAACTCCAAATCATGAGTAGGATAATTCAATTCATGCTTCCTTAATTGCCTTGATGACTAGGCAACAACTCTACCTTCTTGCATAAGAACACATCCCAATCCAAGACGAGATGCATCACAATAAATAGAGAATTTCTTGCTCAAATCTGGCAATATTAGCACTGGAGCTGTAGTTAATCTCTTCTTCAATTCTTCAAAGCTTGCTTGACATTTATCAGACCACACAAACTTGGCATTCTTCTCCAATAGAGAAGTCATGGGTTTAGCAAGTTTGGAGAATCCTTCAATGAATCTTTTGTAGTATCCAGCTAGACCAAGAAAACTACGAATCTCAGTTGCATCAGTAGGTGGCTTCCAATTTAACACATCCTTCACCTTGCTTGGATCCACTGCTATCCCACCATTAGAAACAATATGGCCAAGGAAAGCGATTTCCTTTAACCAGAACTCACACTTGCTTCGCTTAGCATACAACTTGTGCTCTCTGAGCTTCTGCAAAACCAACCTTAGATGCTCATCTTCCGTCTTGGAGAATACCGGGATGTCGTCGATGAATACCACCACGAATTTGTCCAGGTACTCCATAAACACCTTATTCATCATGTACATGAAGTAGGCAGGTGCATTGGTCAAACCGAAAGACATAACAGTGTACTTATACAGCCCATACCTCGTGGTAAATGCTGTCTTGGGTATATCCGTAGATCGAATCTTCAGTTGGTGATAACCAGAACGAAGGTCAATCTTGGAGAACACACAAGCACCCTTCAACTGATCAAATAAATCATCGATCCTGGGCAGTGGGTACTTGTTCTTGATGGTAACCTCATTGAGTGATCGATAATCAACACACATCCTCTGAGTACCATCCTTCTTATCAACAAAAATAACAGGTGCTCCCCAAGGTGACGAACTAGGACGAATAAAACCCTTTTCTTGCAAGTCTTTTAGTTGTTCCTTTAGTTCTTCTAATTCATTAACCATGTAGGACCGGATTGGATCTTTTTCATGATACCATGTAGAGGGATAGGATAGCGAGTGGTTGTGGAGAGCTCGAAACAGCCAACCACATTTTGTTTCGGTGTCCCCAAGCTGTTTTTCGTGGTCATTCTTAAGAGATAGTTTTGGGTGGTCTCAATCCCCAATTGCTTGTTCAGACTTTGTGCATGAGTTTATTGAAGGTTGCAGAGGTATAACCAAGAAAACAATTGAAGATTGCGAGAGGTATAACCAAGAAAACAATCTTTCACATCTGTGCGGGGGCGATGTGGACACTGTGGAAGATTAGGAACGACGCTGTCTTCAACAAGCCGGTGGCAATTTTCAAGACTCGACGCTTCTCAAATCCTGGACGCCGCTGTTGAAACCGAATATGAAATCCAAGATCGGTGAAGCCATTTCAATGCCGACGGCGAACGTGGCTCATTTAGAGTAGAAGAGTTATCGGGAAAACCCAAATTTCAGTTTGTCAACAAGCTGGGTGTGCGCTTTAGCTTCTTATCTAGCATTTTTGACAAAAACTGTAATGAGGGGGAGTTGGGAATGTTAAACTTGGTATCGTCTTGTAGTCGTTTTTTCGTTTCCCGGTATGCGTTCGATTAGAGTTCTGCGGCCGTTTAGCGAGCTTTGCTGATATGCTATGTTGAGTCCTCCTGTAAAAGACTAGAGCACCGCCCAAGGTGAAATTCTTCATGTGGACTGCTCTACATCGACGCCTTTGGATGGCTAGCCGTCGTATGCGACATGGCTTGCAGGACACCGATGAGTGCAATCTATGTGGTCAGGCGGCGGAGACCTCGGATCACCTCTTCCTCGGTTGTGTGTTCTCCAGGCAGGTTTGGTTTGGGCTGCTCAGGCCTTTGGGTCTGCACGCACTCTTGCCATCGGACGACGAGTCCTTGGGTGCTTGGTGGCTTCGGCAGCGGGCGCTGCTCGGTGGTGAGATAAGGCCTGCCTTTGACACTTTGTTGCTGCTCGTAGCTTGGACAATTTGGAAGGAACGGAACAACCGGGTGTTCAATGCTAAAACTTCAATGGTGCAGTCGACTGTGGATGCAGCGAGGAGGGAAGCGAAGGACTGGAGCTCGGCTGGTTACTCGACGCTCACTAGCTTTTTAGTTCTGTGGTCGCAAAATCGTTTGGGTCTGTAATAAACACTATTAGAATCCAGTAGTGGTAGGAGCTCTTTGGATCGAGGCGGGCTTCTCGCCTACCTTGATCCAATGTGTTGTAGGTCTTGCGACCATTCCCTTTCTCTTAATGAAATACGGGCATATACGCCTGTTCACGAAAAAAGTCCTCCTGTAAAACCGGTAACCCCAGTAACTTGATCGTTGGCTTTCGTTAAGGTTTCAATAAAGCTGGGTGAATGCCTTTGATCTAAAAAAGGGATAGCGAGTGGTAAGCCAAACATTATTCTTTTATGTTTGTGTCAAACAAGTGTTCGTGGTGACTTCATCAATTTTAAATTCTATGGTCATAGTTTTCTAAGTGTATGAATAAAGTTGGCCCATCAAGGAAGCATGGGAGTTGCAGCACAATAGAAATAGACAAGCAAGTGAAACGGAGGAGGCGTCCAGGACTAGAACGTGTTCTGATGAACCTTCACATCTATTACAATATCATTCTAGACAGCCGGTGCATAGAATTGAGTTTTTTTGCTATATAGTTTCACTCCAAAAAATGCATTGCATCAGGTTCCTAGTCTTTGTACTCTTCTCCTGAAAATGACACATTTGCAATATCAACTCACATATATAGGCAAATTATTCTGATTGCTGGACTAGTATATTCACTATTGCATGAAAGCCACACATCACAGAAAGATGCCAAGCTGTTTGCTCTGGACAAACTGAAACTGCAAAACACAAAAACTCTAAACCTTCGAAAGGAACCGACAGAGACGGCTATTTCTACTGATATTCAGAACTACTGTATCTCACAAAAAGGGAAGGGACTAAAGCAAAACACCATATATCCATGCAGGAACCTATCCACAAGGAAATTAAACTGAACTAGCAAAGGATACTTTGTTAAAAGATTTGTGCACACCCAAATAATAATTCCAAATAAACCTCAAAGACCCACTCGCATGTGCATGATATGGTGGGGACTTTAGTCCCACATTGCTACCCTAGTAGAAGTGAGACCAACTTAAATAGTTGAGTTGTCTCCATCTAGTGGAACTTATTAGAGAGAGGAAAGGACAGAAACACACGCGCGCAACAGCTCGCCTCGTAGGGCGGGGTGTGGGTGCGCGTCATGCGCGTGAATGGTCCAGCGATTTCTCTCTTCGACCTTTCGGTTGCGCGGCTTCCTTTTGCTAATTGCGCTGGTCTATTTTGGCAAGCAATTAAGGTGATTGCTCTAGTCGTCGGTATAGACAATTCATCTCCTCCTTTTACCACTGTGCTGTGTCGCTGCCGTCTTCCCCATCATGTCGCCGACATGTCATCGGCGCTGGGAGAGCAGGTCTCGAAGCCTACGTTCCCTCGTGTCCCTGCACGAGGTAGGGATTTTTGGCAAGCGCCGTCGCGATTGCACACTGAACGTCTTCTTCCCTACGCTAATCTTCGTGGATCTCCATCGAAGGTCTGCTTCGCCTACTTCTGCGCTATCTCTAGCGCCGACCACCCCTCTGTAAGAATGCATACACTTTCTCTTTTGTTTGTTCTCGCGTTCCTTCTGCTACTAGCACTAGAGAGTTTGAGTTTGCCTCGAATCATAATGGTAGTTTTAAATCACACAACTATGATATATGTTGTTGTTCTTTTTGTTATATCAGAGTTAATTTATTCATCACTAAATTGCTATTATTTCTAACATACTTGACGACACAGAAACAAAGAAAAGGGAGGTTCTGTAAGCATCCATGTATATCTGCAGTCAGAGGTTCACAATCCAAAGGGATCAAGCTTCCTGACATCATACGAACAAATCAGATACTCATCTCACTAGTACCTTTTACTTGCCATTGCAAATTGAAAGAATCCAAATCTGAAAACAATCACAGAAAACACAGGCAGCCAAACGGGCCGTAGTAAGTTTGGTTCTGCCTCCGTGGGCCGTGCATGGTTTGCTTCTCTCTTTTTAGTCGTATATGTACATGTTTTCATAACGCCACGTTCATTTCTAGCCATACCATTTTCAATTCCATTTTTTAGAAAATATTAAAAATGGGAATGACATATTGACATCCAAACACCTGTTGGAGATTTTTAGTACGTGAAGATAATAGTTACTATGACAATGAGAAACATCCATCATTTTTTTATGCAGAATCGATATTCTCTAAGGGCCCGTTCCGTTAGCCCGGAATCCACACAAAAATCGTTCCAGCTTATCAATGGCAATATAAATTAGCAAGAAAATCCGGGTAGAAATAGTTTCCTGGAAACCGAATTAACCTTAAGATTCAGAATAGCGCCGAATGGTTCCAGGGAATAGTTCCCCGGCCACAATAAATTAAGATTCAGATTATGAGATCGAAGCATTCCCTCTTGGCACTCTACCATCACTTAGAGCAACTCCAACAGTTTGCTAAAACTCATTTGGCAAATCTATAGTTTTGCCAAGTCTTAAAATCAAATGCCAAGTGAAAAAAGAAGTGTTCTCCAACAGTTTGCTATTTGGGCTTGGCAAAAGAACTTGGCATCCTAGCATTTTTGCCAAAATCATAAAATTAAGCCTCCAACAAGTTGGCAAAACTAGTTGGCAAATTGGATACACGTGATGCCAAGTGATGGAGCACTTGGCATATTTGTCAAGTGAAGGGAGAATTTTGCCAAGCTCACAGAAATGCCAAGTAGTTTTGCCAACTTGTTGGAGGCTGTTTTTTGTGGTTTTGGCAAAAATCCTAGGATGCCAAGTGCTTTTAGCAATGCAATCGTGGGTGGGACCGTACCTAGCACTACTGTGAAGACCGTTTCTCTTTCTCCATCTCCACCGGTGATAACGCAGGAGTCGTGGTCACCAAGCAAGGACTAAGATGGATCTGCTTTGGTCCTTGTCAGTTGATTGTGTGAGATCAGTTGACAGCAGGACCATTCTTCCTCCACTGAGCAAAGTGATAGCACAAGGACAGTTGATTGTCATCTTATCAGTTCCACTTTTTGTGCGTGTATGTGCGCGTGGAGGCGCTGGACACGGCTGGTCTGGTTCATTTTGGCTGAGATCTTACTATTACTAAATGGAGTCCCCAATGAAGCCTTTATGTTAATTTTTGCCAGACGTGCTAGAAAAAGAGATAAATCTTAGAAATTCTCACAATAATCAGAAACATCTAGCCATCAATTTGATCACCATTAATATTAATAGCCATTAGATCTATTCCGTTTTTCTAAAAAATTACCCACTTGCCATTATGAAAATATAACGTGCTATTATTGAAACATGCCTCTCACGTGTAGTAATAGATCTAATTGAAAAAAAAAATATTGCCATCCCATCCTATCTCAGGTGGGGTATTAGCCAAGCGGCCATCCATCTCACGTGGGGTATTAGCCAAACGTGGCCGCTGCAGCCGCCGGCAATAGTCTTGGAACTTCGATCAATCAGGGAAACATTCAATCCTGCAGTAAGCCATCCTTATAGTTTCTTGGCAAATCAGTCTTGCCGTTTCTTGGCAGCCCCTGTGAGCTTATTTGGACTAGCAGTTATTCTTTTGGTAATGCTCTGATTAGAGCGTCCTAAGCGTCGGACACGTGCCGCACTTCCACTTGCGAGTGGCCGGCGCCCACTGCAGCACCCACTCGTCCTTATCCTTTTCGCCCACCCACTCCCGTCCCGTGCCTCTGTCTCTCTCTCTCTCCCACACCTGGCTTCTCGTCTCCAACCTCGCTGGATCTAAGGGACGCCATGGCTGCCTCCGTGCACGCCACCACCGCCGGCCTCGTGCACCAGGGGACACTCTCCTCCTCCCCGTGTTTCCTCTCTCTTCCACCCGGGGCTCCTCCCTCACTCCTGCTCCACATGCTGCTCTACTCTCTCTCTTTTCCTCCCTCTCCCGGTGAGCACCTCCAGCTCCTGGAGGGGCGGAGCAATAGTGGAGGCGGCGAGCACCTCCACCCCTTCGACGAGCAGAGCAGCAGCGGAGGCGGCGTCCACCAGCTCGGGCAGACCAGCAACGGCAGAGTGGGCTTCAGCGGCGGTGAATCTGGGAGCCCAGATCCAGCGAGCGCCTGTTGGATTTGGCGAAGGACTCCATGTGCGCTACGGATCCGGTGTGGTGGAGCCCTCCGACGGTGGATCGAGGAACCCGGCGGCGGCGGCGGCGTCCGACGGCCCAGATCCGGCCCGGGCTATCATACTCCTCTTTTTGGGTTGTTTCAACGAGACGTTTTCGTGGTGTTGCGGTGGATGTTTTTTTTTTTGTTGCGGTGGACGTTTTTCATTTGTTGCGGTGGATGTTTACATTTGTTGCAATGGAATGTTTTCATTGTTACAATGGATGTCTTTCATTTGTTGCGGTGGAGTTTTTTCCGATGTTGTAGATCATATTTTTCATTGTTGCATTAGATGTTTTTTTGATGTTGCAATAGCTTTTTCTCATTTGTTTGTAGATAGATTTTTCGATGTTGCAATTCATATATTTTCGTTGTTGCATTAGGTTTCCGGCGAGGTTGGGGAGGGGGCTGAGCTAGAGGTGGGCGGAGGTGCTAGGGTTCCGGCGAGGGGGGCGGGGGCGGGGGAGAACTGTGCGTGTGTGGGGGCGGGGGTGTGGGTCGCTTTGCGCGAGCCACGCATGCTGCGGGGGCGTGGAGCCGTGCAGACGGGGGAGGAGGCGTCCGATTGGATTCAATCGCATCTGACGTCCTAGCGCTAGCAGTGCCCTTATTCTTTCGGTTGCCTAATGGATCTCTATTTCGGCTTAGGCGTTTAGGTTTCACATATAAACCACTATCCAAGATCTAAAAGACATCCCGCAGCTAAACCTGGCATCATCCTTTGTCAACGCATGGGTGGAGCTACACGTATGCTACTATTTTGCTGCAAGTACATTGCTCTTGCTCCAGGCGCGATCTTTGGTGGACGGCGAGATCTCTGTCTACATTGTTGGCATATATGAGTGCCATGTTACCACTAAGCTGCAGGTATACTACGTACTCCATACTACAATGCACCGTACACCCGCCAATCTCTACTCCATAGTTTTGGCCATAAACATGCAAATTAAAGTAAAGAACAAACATATCCCATGTTTATTAATAGGATTGAAGGAGGGATTAGATGATAATATAATATAAGATGAGACGACCTATCTGAAAAATGTGCATAAGAAGGAATAATAAAAAATTCTAATCACCACTTATATTCCTATATTTTGTTAGCACCTACTCCCTTCGTCCCAGAATTGGGGGCGTCGTAGCGTTAAAAAAAAAATTTGACAAGGATGAGTAGCTCCTGCCACCAAAGTACAGCACCGGTCACTCCATCAATCACCTCCTGTCTCCACTATACGAATAAAAAAATCGAATAAAACAGACAGTGTGGGAGGGCGCTCTCAGCCGGAGCACTGCTGCCAAGTTGCATGCTGTAGAGGTCTCCGTCACTGCAAGATTCCAATAGGGGTGTTTGAGTATTTTTGCATCTACATTGGTATCCGCATCGACTTCTCTGACCTCAAGTAATATGGGACAAAGAGAGTAGAGTTTATTGCTTTAAAAAACATTCTTCAATAATACTTTCCAACTCATGAGGAAATCTTATTTGAATTACATTGCTACTCCCTCCATTCCAAATTATAAGGCGTTCCAAGAATCTTGGAGAGTCAAAATTTTTAAGTTTGACCAAAATTATAGAAAAAACTATAATAACTTGTGACATCAATTAGGTATGCAATGAAAATATAAGTAATGGAGAATCTAATGGTACTTAGTTGTCATCATAAATATTATTATTTTTTCATATAAATTTGGTCAAACTTGAAAAGTTTGACTCTCCAAGATTATTGGAATGCCTTATAATTTGGAATGGAGGGAGTATATGTTATTTAATGATCCATGTATAATCCATAAACATGTTACTAAAGTATTTTATTAATAGGGGAAAATAAGTAAATGAAGTAAAATATGCAAAAATAATATATAACCACATAAAATATATACATTGAACAAAAATTAATTAACGGAACCTCCATATTAATTTGAACTAGGTACATTAGAAAACAGTAAATTTTAGAAATTCTAACAATAATCAGAAATATATGGCCTTTCATTTGGTAGATTCCAACCATCATCGTCAAAAATAGATATTGGATCTATTTGTTTTATAAACAAATCCACATCCGCCTCAATAGTTATGAAAAATACACATCCGCATAAAGTAAACAAACTAATTTGCATCTAAACTACTCACCTCAATAGTTATGAAAAATAATTCAAAATAATCCACAAAATTTGCATCTAAATTACCCACTTCCTCCATTATAAAAGAATTAAAAAAAACTCGCTAAATTGTATCTAAATTACACACATATGTCATGAAAAAATAGCTTAAAACTGCATACTTTTAAAATTATACACATATGACATTAGGAGTGATAATGCAAAGTAACCCATGCGTTTGCCTTCAAATTACCCATATATGCAATTATGGAGTAAAATATAAATTATAAATTAACACACTTAATTTGTATCTAAATTACTCACCACGACCATCCTAAAACTAAACAAAAATGCAGAAATATTTCTCAAATCTACATATAAATACCAAAATAAGGTATCAAGTAAAATAAGTTAATATCAGAAAGTATGCGATATATATTCTGAACTACACAATTTAACAACCGTTAAACTATAAAAATAAGCATAATCATATATTCCACCATGTAGACCCCATAAATAGGTACACAGTAAAATAAATATCTATTTTAGTAGTTTATCAAGTGTGTAAAAATGTTCCCATCACAAACCACATACCGAAGACAGTGATAACTAAATTTAAGTTATACTAATATTAATACTTTGTGATATATAGTTAATTTCATAAGTTGTTATTTTAAAAGACCTTATAAACTTTGGTCAAAATATAATATCTTATCAACAAATGGTAACTCAATTTAAGCATGCTATATTTTATAGAACAATGCAATATTTTATAAAACAATGCTATTACAAATAAAATTATGTGATAGTGCCACGTTGCAAGGTGAAACGTCTATTTATACAATTGTAAGAATCAGGAGACTAACCTAGGACCTATAATGTTTGTTAATAAAAATGAAAGTTAAAATTTGAGAATAAAATATATGATAGCCACTAGCACTTGAACTTAACAAGGGGATAAAAAGAATGGAGTATACAGATTAAAAGTTGAATTTAAAGTATAGGTTCATGATATCACACAAAGGTATGGAATAATAGCATATATAACGTAAGCTTATGCTTCCACTAAATAAGTATTGCGCTATGGAAAAGTATAAAAAACCCGTCAATTCTAAATAGAGGTCCCAAATGAAGCCACTGTGTTATTCTTATGAGGCCCACTGGAAAAAAGATATTCTAGAAATTCTCACCAAAGTCCAAAGCATCCAGCCATCCTATTTAGACTATAATGATCAATGATAGTGATAACCATAGGATCTATGCTATTTATTAAATGACTGCGCACATCTATGAATGTGTAAATCAATATAAGGTAACACATGAATCTTTATTAGATACATAATATATGTAACCCTTAAATTTATATCTAAAGTATCACTTCTAACATTATTAAAAAGGTAAAATATCTTCTTAAATCTACATCTAAATTATCAATATATTTTATTGCAAAATAAATTTAAATATCTATAAAGCATATATATGTTTCTATGTTATCCACTTCTACTAATTGCGATATATTGAAATTTGATTAAAGGAAACATACATATTGTGCCATCACGCAGGTCAAATACATGTGCATACATGAGAAATAAATGCATGCATTACGTTTCACCAATCATGAATTTTTTTTCCTACATTAAAGTCTAAAACATTTGAATATGTTTATTAATATTATTACCATTGCTGCATAAATAACTCTTTGGCAACAAAATTCAAACATCTTAAGTGGGTAGTGCATACTACAAATGGCTATATCTTCCTGTTCTTTGAGATTTCTTACGTGCAAATAGTCACTATAAGTCTTAAATAATAATATCCTCTTGAGCTTAGCACTGCTACCCATCCTAGATCTTCTGTCAAGCTCTAAACTGATCATATATAAACAACATAGTGTAGGTTTAAACTGACTATTTACACCATCATAGTACTTAAGAGTGCAGTCTATGACCTAAAGTCTTTATGTAGCAATAAATAAGGCTAATAATTGAAAATCAAAATTTAGATTAGCATGATATGATAAGATATAGATAAAAATCAAATAGATCAGTAATTGATAGGTTTATAAAAAAAATGGACTCTACAAAATATTTTTTCTCAAGCACGCCCGTCCCTGGGACGCATATTTCATTAAGCGAGTAGAGTCCAACCCGAAACAACAAGCAGTCCGGTAACCTTGGTTACCAAGACGAAGAAAAGAAAAGCTTCACCCCTCCACTCCAAACTCAAGAAGTACTACATCGAAACGGAATTGCTCCCCTACAGCGGCAAATGGACTCTACAAAATATCTATTATGCTTATTTTGTTAGAAAATAAACAAAGAGAAAATGTATAATTTAATATGTAATTTTATTGACTAGAGACACTAAACAATAAGTAATGCTTATATCTCTTATTACAAGATTGTAGCCCGTGTGAGAGCACGGGTTGATGGACTAGTAATTTCTAATTGAAAATTATAACTTTGACATTACAGTTGGTAAAGAATTTATTGCACCAATTAATGAATATCAATGTGTCTTAAAGGTTTAATACTTCTGCAAGAATATATATGCGCCATACACACATATTTAATTTGTCATTTTTTATTTATATATCATCAAAATGACGCCCGGGTTGTATAGTAACATAACACAGACTACAATACATTTTTCCCAGGTAGCTAGCTGCATCTGCATGTGAGGACTAATCTGGGACTTTTATTTATTGGTTGCATACTCCTTCCTACTTTCGATGATCAGACCCTCCTAAGCCTCCTTCTGCAAGTCCTTGAGATTCGTGCTGAGGTTGAGCGACGACCCCAGCTTGACGACGCTGTAGATGCGCATGAACTCGCCGAACGTGAGCGTGCGGTAGGCCGGCGGGTTGTCGTCGCTGAGCAACTCGGCAGCGGGGCCGATGAGGCAGTCCGTGGTGGGCATGATGAACGTGGCCACCGTCGTCCGCGCCACCCCCAGGTTGGTCATCACCCGGTGCTCGATGCTCTTCAACACCCCATTCGTCACAACCTGCATGCATGCATGGAGGCATCATGCATGCGTGCGTCAGAATCATCAAAGTAAATAATCTGGATCTGAATCGGAATCTGAATCATGAAACAACACCTAGTATATATAGAAATTAAATACCTCAAGTTGGCATCCGAAGTTGACGACGAAGGCGCCGGGCATGGGGTCCACCTTGATCCAGTCGCCGTTGTAAGCGACCTCGAGGCCATGGACCATGCTGGGGAGGAGCAAGGTGAGGAGATTGCGGTCGCAGTGCGGCGGCAGGCCGAGCGTGGCGGTAGGGTCGGGGCACGGCGGGTAGTGGTTGACGTGGAGCACGACGTCGCCGCCGCTGATGTCCCCTCTAGGTAGTCGGGGCGGAGGCCGAGGCCCTCGCAGAGCAGCCTTAGGATCTGCATCCCCAGCCCGCGCGTCTGCACGGTGAACCGCTGCACGACCTCCCGCAGCCACGCCGGCTTGTCTGGCCAGTCCCTGGCACTGTCGCCGACGTCGGGGAAGGAGCAGGCGAGGCGGAGGCAGTCGCGCCAATACTTCTCGGCACCCGTGTCTAACAAGGTGCTGGAGTAGATCCGTGTCGCCTTCCCGGCGTCTTCGGAGTAGAGCCCGGCCTTGTCCTCCGCCGGGAGCTCGAAGAACTCCTGGCACACCGCCTCCATGTCCCGCATCGCCTCTAGGGACACGCTGTGGTTCACCACCTGCACGCACGACGTACCGGCCGGTGCACCCACGAGCTTAATTAAAGGAGGAAAATAAACATACTATGGCCTTGTTTGGATGTATATGTATCCACCTCAATCTACATGTGTTGGAGTGGAATGAAATGGAATTTAGTTCAATTCCACTCCAATCCACTTCAACATACGTGGATTGCGATGAATACATGCGCATCCAAACAAGGCCTATGGTAGCTAGTAAAGGATCAGCCGGAGTATACGGAGCACTATACATGCCTGGAAGAAGCCGATCTCCTTGCCGGCGTCGAGTATGGCGCGCCGCACCTCGTCGCGGCCCAGGGACAGGTCGATGATGGGCAGGGAGACCGTGGCCGAGGTGGCTTTGGCTTGTGGAAGCTTGTCGGCCGGGAAGATGAAACATTCCGGGAGCGTCGCGTGGACCGGGGCTGCGTGGAGCATCTTCTCCATCGCCGAATGGATCCGGGGAGGAGTGTGACGGACGGGTGGCGTGGCGTGGGTGCTAGGTTGGTGGAGCTGAGTGCAGTGGAGCGAGCTAGCGCGCGCAGCAAAAAAACACTTGTAACATAGTCCTAACCAGATAAGCTATATATGCAAAGCAGTTCCTTCTCGGGCGCATGCATGATGCGCAGCATTAATGGGCCCCTTTTCCTTTCTTGAGAGTGCTGTGCACTTGTGCTTGACCTACTCATCAGGGAAGAAGGCTTGGGGAACTTTGACACAGGGATGCATCCAAATCCTAGTGTCGAATATATTCCCTGTACGTGGTGTGTAGACGATAAGAGAACCCCTATCTTAACACACGATCGATCGTGCACGTCGGACGCAACCGCGCTGTCATCTTCATGTCCGGAAAAGCACGATCGAGAACATAGTACTGCTGCTGCTCTAAAACAGGGAGATCGCAGGCCGGGCGACGCCCCTGCCAGTGCCAGTGCCAGCCATACCCCAAATTCGTTGCAGAGTCGAGTCGACGCTGCTCAACTGAAGATAATTTATTTTATGAAACTGAAGATAATTCAATCGCAAGACCAAGAGAAAAGGTGACATGCCGCTATAGTACAATATACAATATAAAATATACTAGGTTATCGTTGGACAGATTGCATGCGTTCGTGGCTAGTTTGTCGGGCTAGTTGTCTTCAGTCCCACTCGTTGATTTGAACTCCACACTCGTGATCGTAACGTGGAGGCACGTGTATAGATGCCCAGCCGGGCTGTACGGCATGGCCAGGCACGGCAAGACAGGGCATTGGCGGTGCTGCCGTGCCATGCCTGATAGTGCCGTCGTGCCGAGACCCGTGTCGTGCCGTGCCGATAAGCACGGCAGCCCCACTGTGCCATCCTGTGCCTCCACGCCAGGAAGATGGAGACGCTCGCCGCACCGTCGTCGCACAGGAAGCTGGAGCTGCTCGCCATGGCGTCGTCGTTGCGCAGGATCTCAGGGACGCGCCACCACCGCCGTCCCCGCGCCCCGCCGAGCGCCGCCCCCGCTAGGACGCTCCCGATCGCCCGTCGTCGCCGTCGCCGTCGTGCATGGATGCTCCCCAGCAGAGCACCGCCGCTGCGGGGACGCTCGCCGGGCTTGACGCTGCTAGGCCGGAGGAGGATCAAGGCGCAGGGCACAGGACAGGAGGAGTTAGACGGAGGAGGATGTGGAGAGGACTAGAGCCGGGAGAAGATGGCCACGGAATTCCGGTGTTGGACTCCGACGGTTGGAGACGGAGACGGAGTGGAGGCCGTGGGAAAGAAATTGGGGATTAGGGTTTGTGGTGCAGTGTGGATGCTTATATATTACCATCCAATGGCTGAGAATCCTCTGGAGCCATCCAATGGCTAGAAAGCATCGGGCCAGATCGTGCCGGCCCATTAACCATGCCGTGACTAAGCCGGCACTATAGGCCGACATGGCGGCCCAGGCATGGCACTATGACCAGGCCATGCCTGGCACCAGCACTATGCGAGATGGGGCGGACTGTGCCTGGACCGTGCTTTTTTTTTTTTTTTTGTCATTTTGGGGCCGACCCATCGTGTTCGTGCCCCATGGAAAACTATAGGCACGTGCCCCATGGAAAACTATAGGCACGCTGAGGCCCCGTTTTTTATGTGCATGAATTCCTTTGTTATTCCTGTGGTGCTGCCAAAGGGTTTCTAATATTTTTCCTGTGTTTTTGATCCCTATAGGATTGGAGGAACACACCACATCAATTCCCATATTTTTCCTATCCCTATAGGGTTTCTATCCTATGATCCAAACGGGGCCTCAGCGTTTTGCGTTCCACACTTTTTCATCATTCTTGGTGCAAAAAAAAAAAAAAGATACATATTTGCGGAGTATTATTTATCCCACATTGTTAGTGGTAATGTTCCATGCATGGCTATATGGGCATAAAATGCAAACTTCTTGTCAAATATAAATTAAGGCCTTGTTTAGATTCCAAAGTTTGACCACCAAATTCACTATGCAGAATTACTATTCCCCGTCACATCAAAATACCGGCACATATATGGAGTACTAAATATAGATGAAATAAAAAACTAATTGCACAGTTTTGTTGTACTTTGCGAGACGATTATTTTAAGTCTAATTAATCAGTGTTTGGACAATTATTACCAAATAAAAACAAAATTGCTACAGTGTGACGCGACGTTTACTATGCAAACTTTGCCCCCAAACTTTGGTATCTAAACAAGGCCTAACTATGAAGATTACTAGCATTTGGGATTATTTATACATACAGACAGAATTACTCCTTTGCAGTCGCCCGATGTGATAAGTGAGTTAACGGTCACACAACATTTTATTTAGGTTTATGATTGTTAAATATAAAAAATCTATAACTAAGCTATACATGATCGAATGAGTATGAAATTTTTACTACAGTTCAATCATATAATAATTAGCTCAGCATAAAAATTTCATCACAATTAGACCATAGAAACTGTAGCTATGGATTATTCCAATTAATTACATAAAAGCATAGATCTAAAGCCACAGCAAAAACTATGTACTAAATGCATACCATATTATATGTTCACTAGCTATGGATTATTCCAATTAATTACATAAAAGCATAGATCTAAAGCCACAGCAAAAACTATGTACTAAATGCATACCATATTATATGTTCACTGTGTAGATCTACTCATGTGGAGTTCAACAAAATTAGATTTTTTATTTTATGATTTTTCTATGATTTACTATGATTTTTCAAAATTTAGTCGAAATAAATAAAAAAGACAAAACCACCTTCAAAACTGCTTATAACAGGGCCAGGGATGTAAGATGATAAAAGTTGAGGGAGGTGTTTTGCCTGGTTTTGGAGTTCAGGGAGGAAAAGTGGACTTTCGCGAAAGTTGAGGAGGTAACGTGGACTTTTTCCGTCACAGTATGATGATGAAATACGTGGTACTAAAGTAAACTAGCTAGTATATGCAGTTTGAATTTGAATTTTACTATTATTATTATTATTATTATTATTATTATTATTATTATTATTATTATTATTATTATTATTATTATTATTATTATTATTATTATTATTATTATTATTATTATTATTATTATTATTATTATTATTATTATTATTTATTTGAACTATTGTTAAATTGTGCACAACTGAAGCATAGTATTGTGGATTATTATGATTTGCAAATGTTGTTAGAATAGAATGACACGTTTTGTGACAATGAAGCATAGTATTTTGGATTATTATGATTTGTAAATGGTGTTATAATAGAATGACATACTGCGTGCTATTGAAAGCATGGCATTTTGGATTATTACAATTTGTAAATGGAGTTAGAATAGAATATAGAATGGCATACTGTGTGCCATTGAAGCATAGTAGTATTTTGGATGATTATGATTTGTAAATGGTGTTAGAATACAATGTTTCTCGTAAGAATCAATAGAAGAATAAACGGGATAGAAGAAGGTGGTTCTGGCTCGGAACAATTCTCGATCGTTGTCTAGGAGCACGAGATGGAATGGAAATAAACCACTAGTGCAGGACAGGGCACTATTTCCGGTTGGAAAACCTGTCTATTCCTAGTTTCCCAACCGGGACTGTCAATCCGGAACTAAAGGCCCCTAACTGGAACTAAGGGCTTCTCCCGCCCGCCAGCCAGGAGCTGCCAGGTAGGACACCTCAGTTGGTGTTTCTTAACGCAAACAGATAAATCCGCAAGCGCACGAAAATACCGTTGTAGCACTTCACCCAGAAGTATTCAGGGTATCGCATTTTTCCAAAGGAACAACTTTGTAGGTAGTCTCTTGGCTAGTTTACCTAGAGAAGGGTAGAAAGGACAACTTGGGCAGTGAGGCTTATCTAGGGCTAGAAACCTTAAACAAAGATAACTTTGCCACTACTTACTTGCTTTGGGCCACTGGATTGCACCTGGTCTGCCAAGTGATGCCAGCCGTAGCGTACTCGAATGTGGGGGAGTACAAGGGACGGACAGTTCTGTCACCACCTGTCGCTTACCCCTCAACCGTGGGATACGAGACAACCGAAGATAATGTATAGCCTAGACACCATGTCCACGCTAAACGATACTACTCTAGCGTTGGCCAGGAACTTTCGTCTTTATCAGGAGTCCTCTATTAGAGCATCCGCCACAAGGACGAACGACGATCCTGCAAATAAGTAATAACGAAAGATAACTTTTTAATGAATCAAAGCCAAAGATAAACACGAACGTCTTACTTCAAGTAGCAAGATGATCGTAGAGGTACAAGTGTAGAGGGACCCGACAAGTCTGGCACTCCGTCACCCGAGGTACGAGGCTCGCCAAGTACTCAAGGTAGGGCTACCGGTACTCCGCTCTTCTCTTGCACTATGTCCCTCTCTCACTCCCTACTCTAATCTAGCAAGAAGCTAATGGAATGTGGCCCTTATGCTTCTTCTCCAAAATGTGTATGATGATTCTTGAATGTGAAGAAGGGGTCTTCTTATACAGTGTGGGAGGAGCTCGGTTTGCCTCTATTTTTGGTAGTCACCGCATGCAACCACCTCCAGGAGCATTGAATGGACCACCAGAGAAAGGTGGGTCCGAATGGCGGTTCTAGGGGTGCAGCCGCACCCCAGGGTGCGACCGCACCCTAGTTGGCCCCATTGCTGACTGCCTTTCTCTAGTGGGCTTCTGGTTGGGCCTGGATGCCTCCCACGTTGGTGACTAGGCCCTGTTTTGCCATCTACTTTGCATTACCATTTGTTTTGCCAAAATACACTTTCTTGGAAGTGTATTTTGGTATTTTCCATGTTTGTTCTGAAAGTCATAAGTGCAGCAAAACTCGTGGAATTGTTAGTTGTAAGGGCCTATCTCTAAGTTTTTATAATCATTTTTATCTTATTTTATTAGAATGTTGGCGGGTTAGATATGCATTAAGGACCGCCAACAACCTCCAGTACCGGTTGGGATTGAATGTCTCTTTTTTCTTTTCTTTTACAGTTTCTTTGCATTGATTATTGTACACGCATATTAAGAGTGAAATTAATTAGGATCTTATATATTACAATAATCATCCCCATTCATCAAGTTCATACAAACCATAATAATAATTTAAAATAAGTCATTACAATAAACTAGATGTTCCATCTCAAAGTTTAATTACACACAAGTCCAAGTACTCCCCAAAGTTCATGGATGAAGTTCAATTTCTCGCAATTTCAAATTGGAGTAGTGTAGGTCACCGATTTGGTATCACAAAATATCATTGGTGAAGATCAACGTATTAAATAGTGCACTCTTCCTTGCTTCACAACTACGAGCATATGGTCTACTAACGACGGTTAACGATGCTCTAGCAGTCGGTGAGTCTCCCCTCTTAGTCACAAGCAACTTTGCCTGAAATCCTTTCGTAGTGAGTGTTGGCCACTCATGATCATATTTCCACGCATAACCCAATGGATGCATTGTAAGGCTTAGAATGACTTCAAAACTGCACCCTGCGTAGGTTAAATCATAATCCCCAACCTATAAGTGTTGGTAGAAAAAAAAGTTATGAGAACCAAGCTTTACAACATATAACAACAAATCTAGATATAAGCTATGAGTTCGACTTCGACTTCACCACATCATTTCAGTTGTTCTGAGCAATGCTTGCATAGAAGCCCGCAACATCATGACACATGTTCGCATTTAGAGCTTGTAATACGACGTTGGATACTGTAGGCAGGGTGTACCCAATATTCGCAAGCTTAGTTACACATTCCACAATAGCATATTTTTGTGTAACAGCCTGCTGTGGTAGCTTTATTCCCGCCTCTGAGATTTGTACAACACCGCGACCACGACCGCGACCGCAACCCCTAGCAGCAATGGAAAAGCCAATTCAACATTGGAATAATGGACCATTATCTACATTAAAGGTATCAACAGCCACTGCCTGAATCCTGAAATATGAGAGTATCTCTTTCAGCCAAATAGTTGGGCCAATTACCTACGGTACATTTAATAATCACACACACACACACACACGCGCGCGCGCGCACACACATATATATAGGGAAATTACATTTTACTCTTACGAGTAGTTACTCCCATCGTCAATAAAGCACATTCGGTATGTGTTCATACTTGTTTATCGGTTTGAGTATGTTTATATACTCATATTAAGATACTCTAAATCTTAGTATGTGAAAAATTTTCGAAGGAACCCATACTTTGTATATATTACTAAAATGCCACTACTGTAGTATATAATATAAGTATGACCACATACTCTATGTATACGTGCATACTTGACATATATACCACCATAGATGGTCTAGTATGATCATACAATTCGCGTACATATACTTTGTTTGGTCATACATACCCTAAATCTTGAGATATAGAGATGCAGTGGACGGTGCGGCCGGCGGCGCTCCTCCCCTCGTTGGCCGGCGACGCTCCCGGCCCCCACCCGTCCAGCGGCGCGGTGAGGCCCTCACCCTCGGCGCGCGTGGCTTCTCTCTGGCCAACGGCTGCTGCTCCCTGAGCCTGAAGAAATCCATGGGGTCGGCGGCCCTTTCCCCGGCGGCCGGCACGGCCCCACCCCTTCCTCCATGGGGTCGGCGGCCCTTTCCCCGGCAGGCCACCACCAACACTAGGCGACAGGGGAGGCCCTCCCTAACCAGCAGCGGTGGTCTGTATGCATCTTTCCGGAGTCTTGTATGCATCTCTTCCGACTCCACGCCATCCCACCTTCGACTCCACGCGCCCCCTGCATCACCGCGCTCGCAAAGGGGACGGCTCTTCCATCCCATCAGGCACGCATACGGCGGCTTCTCCCCCACCGGTGATGGCGCGGCACCGTCCACGACCGATCTGCAATAGAGCACCCTTCCTCCGTCGACCTCCCGCTCCGTCCTCGCCCGATCCACGGCGAGCAGCAGCACGGCGCCTCGTCCCCCGTCCCCTTTTCCACTAGTACGGAGGGCAAGTTTTTATGCATTTTTAAGGTTTTTATGCATTTCTAAGGATATTTTGTATGCGCTGATCTGCTAATACATAGTCTTTCAATGTTTGTATGCATGGTGGTGATGCAGCTGGCAGGAGGCCCACTGGCTGCAACCGGCGGCATCGCTTTGCCTCCCTGGAGCGAGTACCACCGCACCCTGGTACACCGACGGCGAGTTTGTATGCACGTACCTCGATGCTTTTCACCACTTACAGGTTGGTTTGTATGCACTGTAGAGGAGTCGCACTACAGAGGACATCCTGATACAATTTTGTTCTTGCCGTGCAATTATACACTTCATATGCATGGAAGGGTGATCTTGACTTTGTTGTCGTGCAATTATACAGTTCATACGCATGGAGGGGGGTGATTTCTACGTAGGTTGTGCTCCTGTTTGTATACATGGGTGAGGGTGGTGAAACGGGGGGGGGGGGGGGGTTCTACGCATGGTGGGTTTATGTTCGCATGTATGATTTCTATGCCAGGCATATGTTTGTATGCACATTTATTCATAAATTATTTAATCGCCCAAGATGTTAATTAATTTTGGATTGTTTCGCACGCTATTGAACCTATATATGCATATAAATTTGTTCATTTTGCCTTGTGAAACTATGCATACAAACCCTTCCGCTTGTTTGATAATATTGTGAAACTGTGCATAGGTTTATATGCATGGTAAAACTGTGAAACTGTACCATAGGTATATATGCATGATAAAATTGTGAAAGTGTACTATAGCTTTATACGCATGATAAAGCTATAAAACTGTGCTAATTGATTTCTATGCTTCATTTTGCTTGCGACGCCACCCGGTGGCACCTCCTCCCCTCCACCTTGGATCTCACTAATCCATCGGTCAATGGTGCCTACTCGATCCGGTCAGAGTATTCTTTTCATGCATTATTAGAACACATTGTTGCACTGCCACACATTTTTATACATTGTTAGAACACAGTTGCAGGAAGTTTTGTATGCATATTCAAGTTTGTGTACTTGCAGCTCTTAGAGATCGAAAATGTTTGTATGCTTTATTTTATACAATGTGAAATTTAGATAAAAAATATGTGCTTGCAGCTCTTAGGAAAAATAATGGTTTGTATGCTTTGCAAACATAGGTTCATATGCGTGTTGTGAACTATATATGGTTTTCTGCACAATGCGCCTATGATTCAAGGTTGAATTTTTCTATTAAAATTCATTGGATGCTAATGAATTTGGATTGCTTTTATCGCTAATGAACTGTGGATAGGTTTATATGCATGATAAAATTTTGAAACTGTGCCAATAGGTGTATTTGCATGATAAAACTGTGCCCCTAGTTCTGTATGCATCGTCGGTGAAACTATATATGCATCGCCCACTAGTTCCATATGCACATATTTGTATGCATGTTTCTATGGATTTCAATACAATGTTGGAGAACATTTTATACATTGTTGGAATAAAATTTTATGCATTGTTGGACGGCATTTATATATATTTGCCACACAATTTTTATACATGGTTAGAGCAAATTTTTATCCAGAAATTGATTTTCTGTTTGACATCATGCATATATTAGTGCAAAAATCATATATAAATATATATTAGAGAAACATATATAAAATGTGTCAAGATACACACATTCATGAAGAAATGATGTACAATAAATAAAAATAAATCCACCGTTCTTGTTCCTAATCTAAAAAACCAAATATTTCTATGTTTATTACTAAACCATGGAATGATCTACATTATTTACCATTGAAAGATTAGAAGATGAAGTTGCTAACCTTTAGAAGATTGAAGATTAAGCCGACGGTGCAGAGAGGAAGAACTTGCTCCCCAAAGCAAGAACACGGATGAACACACGCGCACAAATAATAAAGACCAAAAGATATGGAGTGTCTCCAGCGGGGGAGACAGTAAGAAGCAGCTATTTATAGTGGGGACATTTGAGTCCCAGGTGATAAAGCCCACCGGGACTAAAGGCCCAAGATCTAGTCCTGGTTGTGACTACAAACCGGGATAAAAGACCAGCCGGACCTTTAGTCCCAATTTGAGCGACAAACCGGGACTAAATCTCCCTGCTGCAAAAGCCTGCTGCGCTAGCCGTTGCGCCAGGGGATTCTAGTTCCGGTTGGAGCCACCGACTAGGACTAATTCTTTCTTTAGTCCCGGGTCCAAAAATGGTCGGGATTAAATCCCTAAAACCAAAAGTCTGTTCTTTACTAGTGAACATGGTTTTAGAATGATTCTACTTCTATCTCCCCACGTTGTAGTTTTTAGTTAATCTTTTTAAGTGCAACAATTTAAAATGGATTGTATTTCAAAAGTTCTGATTTTTAAGCATGTTTACTTTTATGATAAATATTTTTTGAATCCACTCACCAAGTGATCTCGTAAAGTGATTCTGATTCATCCTAGAAATATTTCATGAGCTGAATCCAAAATATTTCTACGAGAATATGGATTTATACTAAATACATAATCCTAAATATTTGGCAAAATTTCATAAGCATATACTCGCTCACTACTAGAAAGAATCCAATTTAGCAGTCTTGTTTTAGTATATTGAGTTTGACCAATTATAGATAAATTTTGGAAATTTTATTTTATGAAATTTTTGATATTTTTTATAAAAATATTGCTACTACAGTTTACCTCTTTAAACTTTCAACTTAGTCTGATTTACTCTCTCGACGTGGTACAATATCAATAAAACAATCATCAAAGCCACTTAGGGTACAAAAACAAATGGTTTTCATTTAGTATGGTTCATTTAGTAAGGTTTAGGAATCTGTAAACGCATGAACGGAGGCGTGCGCCTTAAATAGGGCCGCCTCTATTAATTACTATATTAACGGTGGTTGGCCCTTCTGTTGTCCACCTCCCTAACGAAGGCAGCCAGACGCCCGCCGCCCCCATAAAGGGCGATGAACGCAGAAGCCCTGACGATGACATACGCTCTGCCCGCCTTTGTTAAGCCAAGATGGAGATTGATTCATAATCCCAGCTCACTTTGTGCAAGAATATTGAAGGCAAAGTATTTTCCGAATTGCAGTCTGCTAGAGGCAAAAATTAAAGAGGGATGTTCATACACGTGGAGAAGTATTATGCAAGGAGTGGAGTTGTTGAAAGAAGGTGTCATCTGGAGAGCGGGTAATGGTCAACACATTAATATCTGGAATGATCCATGGCTGCTGAGGGATATGACAAGGAAACCTATTACTCCGAAAGGGCGGAATTTAATTCAAAGAGTAGATGAGCTCATTGATCCTATCTCAGAACAGTGGGATGTCCAACTTTTGTCCCATTTGGGAGGAGGATGTTAAATTAATTTGCTCGCTGCCACTGCACGTGGAGATGGATGATATTGTGGGTTGGCACTTTGATAGCGAAGGCCGGTTCTCGGTCCGTTCAGCATATAAGGTGCACCAATCTGTTATGGCAAGGGAAGCACAGCGAGGAAGGCCGGGGAGTGCTGAAACCAGTCAAGGAAAAGATGATTTTGGAAGAAAATCTGGAGCATAGACTGTCCTCCGAAAATCAAGCACTTTTTGTGGAGATTAAGCCACAATACACTTGCTGTTTGAAGAGTTTTGCAAAAAAGAGGGATGAAGCTTGATACGGGGTTTTTTTTTTTTTTGACGCAAAAGTGTTAACACCAGAATTTGGTCGGGGAATATGACGGAGTGGACCCGCAGGGAGCAGAGAGAGCAATTCGGCAAATGCGTGTGCGGTCGGCTAATTTCCATGCGTTCGGCAAATGATCAAGCGGTCGGTAACGGCTTTATTTGAAGGCGAAAGAAGGAAAGATGAAGCTGGCTAGAAAGGGAAGGAGTCGTGATAATCAAGGACTCCGATTATGGATAGAGTTAGCGTGTCTGGTCTTTCCAATTTTGTTTGAACAGTTCGTAAGTGCTTAGGACTCATGTTACGTCGGGGTATAAATATAAACCCTCGACCATTGTAATAAGGGTTCACAACCAATTCAATACAACCGGCTACGCGCCACCCTTCGAGTCCTTTTAGTCGAGTCGTCGAGTTCTTCGAGAGGGCCAATCGATCCGTCGACCTCCGTAAGTCCCGGCAACCTTGTTATCATGTCTAGTATCGTGCGGCGGATTTAGATGTGACGCAAGAAGTCTTGTTGCAATGCTTAGTATCATGCGGTGGATTTAAGCATTGAACCAAGAGGGTTCCGTGTTAGTCATGAGTCGTGCGGCAGGCTAAGATTAGCTAGGAGCTAGTTATCAAAGTTTTCTTTGATTAGGTCATGAGTCGTGCGGCAAGACTAAGATCTAAGCTTAGAGGCTAGTTATCGGCTCTTTTAGATTTGGCATGATCTAATAGATTCATTAAGTTATCACGTGTTGCTTGCTTTATTTAATGTTTAATTATTTGCAACACTCTTTTGCCCAATCTAGATTGATACTCTTTCGGCTTGTTGATCATTCTTTTCATACTTATTCAATATCGAGTAGATCAAGCTCATATAGCCGAATTAGATCAATCTAGGTTGTTACGTGTTGTGGGTTCATCCACGTTATATGTAGATAAGCCTTGACAGGACCGGGTACCGTGCGGCAGATGCAGGTCTTTGGGTTACTCTAGAGCTAGTCATCCGGTGGACTAGAGATCGGTTTAATCTGATAGGTATCTTTTACATGTTACATGTTTGTTCCTTCTCCATGGACCCCGATTCGGCAATCTTGCCGATACGGTTATGCTTATACATGTAGCGAGTATCTATGGATCTGTTAGACAATCACGTGCTTTTAGCTCTCTATTGTTAGATTGTATCATGCGGTGGATTGATCTAGTAGTAAGGAGTGGCGTAAATTCATAGTGAGTGGTATCATGCGGTGGATTAGCTTGCTTGAGTTTATGCTTGACGGGTTTATGAAGGCTAGACGTGCGAGACTAGTTGAAGTAGCCTATGCATGTATTTGTTTAGTAGATTTATATTTATAAGTTACTTATTCTTAATTATTAAGTGCTTGATGATGCTTTAAACACGAGAAGTAGTTTGATATGCGTTTCACGATTCAATCTTGTTCAAACATGTCTTCATCTATCGTATTCGGCAATTTCGTTCGTTTACATTAGTTATGTACTTTAGCCGAATGAAGCGCAATGTTGGCGAGATAGCTTCTATAGCTATATGTCGTCGTAAGTGGCTTCGGGGCCGTAAAGATGGAAGCTGTCTGGTCTCACCCAAAGCACGTTCCGGTTATGATCTTCTTGTTTTATCCCTTGTCGATTTTCGAGTCAAATCGGCGGCACGCTTCCGGATTCGGACGCCGGGCACCGATTGAAGCTAGGCTTTCCGGCTTGCTGTGTGTGAGACGCAGGGTGGTCACATTTTGTGTCAACACACTTTTCCGGCCCTGTCAGAGACATAGGAAAATATCTAATCCTCCAAGCTTCATCGCAGCCGGCTTCTCCAAGTTGCATCGGATATCTCTTGACATGTTCAATGAATGCTTGGTGTCATCTTGACCGGAGAATTTGGTCAAATCCGTTGGTGGCTTAACTCTTGGTGGAAGAGCTACCCTATTGTACCATTCGGGAAAGGAGATTTGTATGCATATGTCACGATGCTTTGGTTTCGGGCCGAATTGATTCGCATCATATCGGCCATTACGCTTAGGAGCTCATCATTTGCATCTTTTGCTCCTGTCTCTTAGAAGGCACTCGATGCACTCCGTATCCTGGATTCGGCAAAGCATCCGAGAGCATGTAATCGGTGAATTCACTATACCCATCTCCATAGATACTCTTATGCAATCTGTTTGCTCTTTGGAGAAATCTTGTATGCGAGATGCGGGTATATCGTTGTTGCACCAAAAGCTACGACCATGAGTTTGCTGCTCGGTCACGGGAGGCTTCTCTTTTCCATCATGAATAGCTCCATCCTTGCTTGTACCGATTATCTCATCTCCTCCAGTTGACTTCCCGAAGATTCTTTGAGTGTTGAAGTACTTGGTGACAAGCTCTCCAAATCTTGCTTCAAATCGTTTGTCAATTTGCCGGACCAAAAGTTCCATTCATACTTTTATACAGGAACCAATGAGAAAAAGATGGTTGATCTGTGGGCTATGAGGATGAAGACTATTGAGACACCAATGGAGTATCTCCGCAGATTCAGAGAAGCAAAGAACATGTGCTATTCTCGACTATTCGATGATCAACTCGCACAATTGGTCATTGCGGGCATCTTTGCCACATATCAGAGACAAGCTATTCGGCATGGAGTTTGAAGACCTTGGGCAGCTTGCACAAAAGCTGACAGCAATGAGCAATCAAGCCCAAGGGTTCAAAAGAGATGCTCGTTTTCAGAAGAACAGTGCAACTGTTGACATGTATCAGGGATTTCTAGAAGAAGCATCTGAATATGAAGATGAAGATGAAGTAGGCTGCGCAGAGTTGAGCTGGACAAAGGAGCCTACTTTGGTCGGTCATCGGTGGGTGAAGCAAAGCAAAAGGGATCCTATGATTTTGATGTCGTGCATGAGATAAGCTCTTTTTGTATACGGGTCCAAGAGGGACGCGTTAAGCTGCGAAGGACATCCTATCTTTGCGCCCTGAAGGAGTAAAGGATAAGAAGTACTTGTGGATTTCATGATACAAACTCTCATCATATCAATGATTGCCGAGTGTTCGAGAATAAAGATTCGAAGGCTATTCAAGATGGACACTTAAGATTTGATGGCAAGATGAAAGTAGACAAGAACCCGTTCCCTCGAACATGGTCTCTTTCTCCATAGGCATGGTTGATGCCGGTGAGTCCAAGGAAAAGGGAAAGATGAAGGTTCGACATCGAAAGAGCCAAGGAGAGTGGTTACGTTGACCCTAATCGGCAAGTTACCAAGGAGGAAGTGCAACAAGCGCGGTTCAAGAATAGCCAAACGAGAGAAGGGTCGGACTTCGGATGCGGCTAAGGAAATTGCCGAATACACGCGATCCGAACGCGCGGGGTTACGGACACGACACTTGTTGAATAAGTGGCAATGGGAAAAGAAGATGGAATATGATGAGGAACAGCAGTACATTGAAGAGGAGCGCAGGTTCATGGCAGAACGTCGCAGATATGAAGCGGAGGTGCGCCAAAGAGAACAAGAAGAGTACAGGAGAGAACAAGAGCAATCTCATTGGAGCTGTTCTTTCTTGGTTCTTGTTGGAATGAAGGCTTGAAGTTGCTGCCGGGAACAATTGTCGAATGCGGTGATCAATATTGAATACGAGGCAATCTCGAGTCAACCGCCGTCCCATTCACGATAGACTTGGGATGAAAGTTCCGGAGAACGATCGGCGCTTAAAATATAAACAGTTTTGATGAACATCGGAGGAAGAGATTTGCGAGATCAAGCTTGGGCTCACGGCGGTGTCCATAATGCGAAGAGAGCTCCTACGGGTGGCAAAGAGGACAGTGGTGCCCTCCTGGTGCGGAAAAGTCGGGAAGAGAAGAGTTCAGCGTTTGAGAAATCAAGAAGCTGAAACAGGAATTAGCCGAAAAGAAGCCAATGTGGCGTCCTAAGAAAAAGGATAATGGACGGGGTCCTTGGTGATACTAACATGGTGTTCTTTATTCCATTAGAGTTTAAAGCTCGAAGATCAAGAAGTGCAAGATGAGGTATATTGATTTTGATGAGGCTGAATGCCGAGACTTGATGGCTCAACTTGTGTTGACTCGGCAAGCAATCTTTGACAAGCCGGTTAAGAACCGTCATACGAAACCATTATACCTAAAAGGATATGTCAATGGCAAGCCTTTAACCAAGATGCTTGTTGATGGAGGGGCTGCTATCAATATTATGCCCTATGCTACTTTCGGGAAACTTGGTATGACAAATGAAGATTTGCTTTATGGTGACATGATTCTTAGAGATTTTGCGGCAATGCTTCGATACTCGTGGAGCGTACATGTGGAACCGATGATTGGATCCAAGACCTTGATCACTACCTTCTTTGTCATTGATGGCAAGGGGGCATATAGCATGCTTACGGGAAGGGATTGGATCCATGCTAATTCTTGTATACCCTCAACTATGCATCAAATCCTTATTCGGTGGGTAGGAGATGATGTAGAAGTTGTTCAGTGATGATTCGGTTAGTGTTGCCACTTCGAGCACTGCTTATTGGGAGTATGACGGACTAGATTGCCTTTCGGGTAAGGTATGGAAAGAAGGTCTGTCAATGTGTTCGACGAGAGATCAACGGCCGATCCAAGCGTCGGCTCGATGTAACTTTTAATGGGCAATCCAATCGATGGCAACAAAGGCAAAGCGGGTCGTGGTTTCATGTCGGCCGACAAGTTAGAAGAAATCAATGTTGGTAATAGCACAAAGTCAAGGCCGATGTATATCGGTGCAGATTTAGACCCCGAATATAAATTGAAGTTAATAGAGTTCTTGAAGGAGTTCAAAGATTGTTTTGCTTGGGATTACAGAGATGCTGGATTGGATCGATCAATTGTTGAGCATAAGTTGCCTATAAAACCTGGATTTTGTCCCTTCAAACAACCTCCACGAAAAATTTATAAAGAAGAGGTATTGGCCGATGTAAAGAAAGAAGTTGAAAGCTGATTGAAGCAAACTTTATTCGGCCATGCGGTATCTTTGAGTGGATTTCAAATATAGTGCTGTCTACAAAAAGAATGGGAAGATGAGAGTATGCATAGATTTCGAGAGATCTCAACAAAGCTACTCCCATGGATGGTTACCCAATGCCAGTTGCCGATTTACTAGTTGATGCGGCGCGGGGTATGAAGTCATCGGCTTTATGGATGGCAATGCGGCTACAATCAAATTTTCATGGCGGTTGAAGATATTGCAAAGGCGCATTCGAGATGTCTGGCCACATTGGTTTATTTGAATGGATAGTAATGACATTTGGATTGAAGAATGCTGGTGCAACTTATCAGAGAGCCATGAATTATATCTTTCATGAGTTGATCGGCAAAATTGTGGAAATTTATATTGATGATGTGGTGGTCAAATCCGGAGACCATGAAAGACATTTAGCCGATTTGAGGAAGACTTTGGAGTGCACAAGGAAACATGGTTTAAAAATGAATCCAAATAAGTGTGCTTTTGGGGTCTCGGCTTTGGTGAGTTCTTGGGGTTCTTGATCCACAAAGGAGGGATAGAAGTTGGGAAAAAGAGCATGGAAGCAATAGACAAAGTTGTTCCCCCAACTAATCTTACGAGTTGCGGTCATTCTTGGGCAAGATTAATTTCGTGAGGAGATTCATATCCAATTTATCGGAAAGAGTATTGCCTTTCTCTCCATTGTTGAAGCTCAAGAAAGATCGAAATTTGTTTGGGGTGACATACGGCAAAAAGCTTTTGATGAGATCAAGCAATATATGAAGGCACCACCGGTGTTGGTACCTCCACAACTTGAAAAGCCTTTCAAGGTTTGTATGTGGCGGCCGATAGCCTAACAATAGGATCGGCCCTTATGCAAGAGTTTGATGGAAAAGAGAGAGTAATAGCTTACATTAGCCGAAAATTGTTAGATCCTGAAACAAGGTATTCGGCTATAGAAAAGCTCTTGTTTGTGTGTTTATTATTCATGCACCAAATTTCGGCACTATTTGTTAAATGCCGAATGTGTGGTGATGTCTAGTTTTGATGTAATTAAACACATGCTATCAATGCCGATTTTAAGTGGCGGGAATCGGCAAATGGGTATTAGCTTTGTCGAGTTTAATTTAAGGTATGAGTCGGCAAAAGCGGTGAAAGGACAGGCAATTGCCGATTTTATTACTCAACATCGTGATTTATACGTTGATGTGATTAACATTGCCCGTGGACATTATTTTTTGATGGATCGTCATGTGATAAAGGCGGTGGTCTTGGTATTCTTTTGATATCCCCACGTGGAAGGACATTTGAGTTTGCTTTTTCAATTGAATATCCTGTCACTAACAATCAAGCGAGTATGAGGCTTTGCTTAGAGGGCTTAATTTGTTAATAGAAGTGAAGAATTTGTTGCTATTGAGGTGTTTGGTGACTACGAATTGGTGATCAATCAATTAACAGGACAATATGAATGCAAAAATGATGTCTTGCGAGGGTACCATGAACAATGTAGGGAACTTAGAAAAGCTTTTCGTGTAGTTACTTTGCATCATATACCCGAGCACAATGGAGAGGCAAATAAATTAGCTCAAGCGGCCTCGGATATCGGGAAAATCATGAAGTCTATACGCGCGAAGAAGGTGCTTTCAATGGTGATCGGATAAAAGATGATTGGAGAAGTGATATTATCGGTTATCGAAAGACCCATCTCAAAAAGTTTCGAAAGCTCGGGTATAAAGCCCTTAAGTTCGTACTTCTTGATGATCGGTTGTACCACAAGTCTATAGATGGAGTGTTGCTCAAGTGCTTAAGTCAAGAAGAGGCTAAGAAGATTATGTTTGAAGTCCATGAAGGAGCTTGTGGTGCACATCGTCGGCTTACCGAATGAAGTGGATAATAAGAAGGACGGGGTACTTTTGGCCGACTATGTTGGAAGATTGCTTTGAATATTACAAAGGATGTCGAGATTGTCGAGATATTTGGTAATGTTCAAAGAGCACCCGCATCTGTTTTGAATCCAATAATTAAACCTTGGCCGTTTAGAGGATGGGGTATAGATTTAATTGGACGAGATCAATCCTCCATCTATCAAAGGACACAAATTTGTGTTGCGGCAGCATTATTTCACCAAGTGGGTTGAAGCTATCCCTTTGAAAAAGGTCACATCGAAAAATATGATCAATTTTGTCAAGGAGCATATAATTCATAGATTTGGGATTCCAGAGACCATTACAAGCGATCAAGGGACTCAGTTCACTTCTTGAGTTTTGTGACTTTTCTTTGAAAGCATGGGGATAAGATTATATAATTCTTCTCCTTATTATGCACAAGCTAATGGCCAAGCGAGAGGCATCAAATAAGATCATGATCAAGATTATCCGAGAAGAAGATCGATGAGAAGCCAAGGAGATGGCATTTGGTCCTTAATGAAGCATTATGGGCTTACCGAATGGCTTGCCATGGATCCACACAAGCATCTCCATATGAGTTGGTTTATGGACATAATGCTATAATGCCTTGGGAGTTGCAATCGGGATCAAGGAGAGTTGAATTACAAAAGGACTCGACGGAAAAAAGACTATAAGGATCGATGATGGATGAATTAGAAGATTTGCATTTGATTCGTCTTAAGGCCTTGGAGAACATTGAGAAGAATAAAATACGTGTTGCCAAGTACTACAACAAGAGAGTTAAAATTAAGCAATTTGCAGAAGGAGAATTGGTTTGGAAAACAATATTGCCGATTGGTACCAAGGATAGAACATTCGGCAAGTGGTCTCCGAATTGGGAAGGACCTTTTCGGGTTGTCAGTTGTGCACCTGGTAATGCGTATATATTGAAAACGCTGTTTGGAGAAGAACTTACTAGAGCCATCAATGGCAGATACCTTAAGAAGTTTTATCCAAGTGTCGAAGTTGGATCTTAATTGTGACTATGACATAAGCGTGGTATAGCCGATTAAATAAAATCGCCTTGAGCAAAGGAAAGAAGTTGGAGAGAAATAGCCGATAATATTGTCGCCTCTAGTGGAAAGATAGCCGATATCGTGTGTATCGTCTTGAACAAAATAGCCGATACGGTTGTATCGCCTTTAGTCAATTTTTAAAGTATAGATGAACAGTTTGATTTTATCTCTCAGATGGTAGGTTTATTGGGAGGGGATAAAGTGAATTGAAGAGCTACATTACAAAAACGTCGAGTCGTGGAACAGGACCGAGATCCAATCGGCTAAGACAACGCTATGCGTTCAAGAGATTTTCGTTCGGCAAGAGTGTTGCGTTCGAGTTCTAAGTAAAGGGGCGATAATTCAAGCGAAAGCAACAAAAGAATATCATCACGGACGAGCAAGAGCAAGGAGAAGGCCAACATTCTTCATTTAAAATTTTATTTACAACCCGCATCCATCCTAATACAAGCTACTCCTCTTCCTCGGTGAAGAGCTTGTTGAGGACGGACTCGGGTTGGTGGAGTTGGCCATGGCATCACCGTGGGCGTCGTACCCCGTCGGGATGTCCTCGATGCCGTCGACCTCGTGAGGAGCCCGTCACGGAAGCCGGTCGGCATCGGCGTAGTCACTCCGGTCCGGGACGACATCCCCGCCAAGCCGGCGCGGTGCCGAGGCGCACGCCGTGAAGGGCAAGCACGGTCGACTTGACCAGGCACCGCCTCAAGGCGATCCACCAGGGTCGCCCCCTGGGCGTTCACGTGGTTGGCCGCCGCCGTCGCCGCCACCTTCAGGCGTTCCAGCTCCGCGGAGAGGTCTGCAAAGAAACATTAAATGGATCAGTGAGCAGATTGGGTCAGGACTTACGAAAAGAGCGGAAAAATCGAAAGCAATTGTTGAGGAACAAGTACTGGTGACGGCTTCGCTCAGCTGCCGGCAGTTGTCCTCCAACTCCAGCTGGGCGATCCCGAACTTCTTGGTTTCTTCACCAAGAAGCTCCATCGCCTCGTCCCGCTCACGGCGGTACGCGGCAGCATCGTAGCGGCTGTATGGCGGGATCTCCTCATCGTCCCTCTCCCATATGGGAACGTACGAGGGAGCCGACCCCGATGAGGCCGACGGAGGCCGGTGCGGGAGCAGCGAGCAGGCCGCCGGGCCGGAGCCGGAGCAGCGCGGAGCGAGGGCGTCGAACGCCGCGACCGGCGCCGGAAGCGCCATTGGCCGGTGCTGATCCTCGCCGTCCTACAAACGGGATGCAATCAAAATCGGCTAAACAAGAAAAAGAAACCGCAAATGGATGAGTAAGATATCTCTTCACGCAAATGGCGGCCGCCACGGCTGCTCCCTTCCGCCGCATCGCCCCTTTGGAGCGGGAGCGGTAGCGGGAGGAGTGTGGGTGCCGGCCCGGGTGACCCGCCTCACGGAAGTTGGCCGCATACTCGCCGGCGATCCCGGTAGCCACGAAACAAATCGAGAAGGTGAGCAACCGCGGGGGGCAAGAATTCGGATCGGGTAAAAACCATCAATTGGAATGACTCAAGGGATTGAAGATCTCACCGCCGGCGCCGGTTGCTGCTTCCCTCCGCCTCGTCCTGGGCAGGACGCTTGTTGCGATCTCCGCCGCTCGCCATTGGTGATGGTGGGGGTTTTTTGGGCTTGGAGGCGAAGAGGAATTGGAAGAGATTGAAGAGGATGGCAAGCGCTTGTGCTTGATGTGATGATGGTGGGAGCCGCGGTCCTATTTATAAACGTGGGAGCCGTGGCGAACCGGGGAAAGCCAAGCGACGGGATAGGGTTTCCACACTCATGGGCCGAAGATGAGTTGGGCCGAGCCCATCACTATTTGGCGGTTCGGTTACCATACGCTCGGTCGGCTAAAAGCTAATAAGGGTTATTCGGCTAAAAGTGAACACTTGGGGCCGCAGCGGTTGCATTCGGCTAATACATACATCAAGTGAATACAGTCATGACGAGGATAGCCGAATGATAACAGAAAGCAGAGAAGAAAGAGAAAAAACAAAATATTGAGTCGAAAGGGATAAAGTGTTGAAAAACAATGGTACACTCAGAGCATAGTATTTACATGTATCATCATACAAGCAAGAGGTTTATACATCCAAATAAGAGTTGATGATATTCAAGGCGTCTGTTTTGATTTTGTTGACCTCATCAAGGGCTCTTTTATCTTCAACCTCAGAGTTTTGGATCTGCTGCAGCCTGTTCTTGATTTGCTTGGTATCTTTGACAAGAGAGCTTATCTTGGTCTTGGCTGAGTCAAGAGGTGGCAGGGTAGCGAGCTTGGCTTCATGAGATTGAATGTTGGCATCCAATTGAGCCAACTGGGCTGCCAATCTAATCCTCTCATTTCTCATGCTATGCAACTCGGGCTCCAAGGTGTCCCAAGACTGTTTGGACGATTTGAATTCAGAATAGAGTTCCTTGACTGCTGTTCTCACGGTTGCCTTGTCGGTCTCCAAGATAGCCCTGTCAGACATGTTCCTATGTGCTCTCTTAACGACGGCGAAATGGTCATCAAGATGAGACAAGGCGTTGATGGCGTCCTTGAGATCAGAAGGGAGTTCTTGGATGAGTGGCTCTGCTATTTCCCTTATTTTGTCGAGACTCCCGAGTCGGGTCAACGATATCCCTTTCCAAGAATGAGATTATGGCCTTTAGTTTAGCTGACTCTCTCGATGATAATTGCCGATTGGAGGAGACTTCATCATCATCGGCAAACTCTTCGGCAATAAGGGAGAAAGCGGCTGTTGAAGAGCAATATCCCGATAACAAAAGAAAATTTATTAGCCAAATGACTTGACTCGAAATGAAATAACGGAGAAAGGCTAAAACGGATACCTCTTCGGCAAAAGTTTGATCAATGGCCTCTGAGTAGCATCAAGGCTTTGAGTGATTGACACGGTTCTTTGTCTCATGAATAGTAGTGTCATGGCTCGTTGATATATCTTGAATTGCCAAAAGAGTTGAATGCGGTACATCTTGAAGAAAATTTCTTTTGTTGCTTCTCCGACCGATGAAGGGGGATGTCATTTGCTATGTCTGTTTGTTCATCAGCCTGATGAGAAGGAGTTTCTTCTGCTGCTTCTTCTTGATCACCTGCTTGGTCGTCTGTTTGGTGAGGAGAAGTTTCTTCTAATGTTCTTCCTTGATTATCTGGGCCAAATATAAGTGAGAATGGTATGAAGGCAAAAGATGAGGATAACAAATGCGAGATGCATACCGAGATTGACGGGCTCATTGACATTTGCTTGGCCGGTGGAGGCTTCGGGAGAGTTATCCAAAATCACTACCCTGCTAGGATTTTGGGGGTTGGCCTGTGCCTGCTAAAAAGTGATCAGTGCAAACATATTTGCAGGTGAAAATAGGAGATCAAAGATATTCATACCTGAGGGGGTAGCTTGGCCTTCTTTGATCTTGTTTTCTTGGGAACAACAGTGTCCTTGATGGGGGAAGAAGGGATTTTTCTTTTAAGGTCCTTCAAGAGCACCGTATCGTCGCAGGAATTTTGTTGAACAACGATAAACTTGGAGCATCATGCCCCGGAGCAAGACGAGGGCCGGGTTGCCAATATTGGACTTACGGAGGACTTGGAGGGGTAATGTCTGTTCAAAAGATGATTAGAAACGAACAGAAATATGAAGTAAAAGGCAGCCATAAGCATGTACCTCATCATCGAAGAGAATGAGGGCATCAAGACTTGGCATAAAGGATGGACTTGTGCTCGAAAATATGAGAATGCCACTCCTTGCCACCGAGGTTGAATGAAGGATGAACGGCTTCAATTATCACCGGAGGATTGGGTTCATATCTTGGAAGCTTGCATCCAAGGTTGAAAACTTTATTAGCCTCGATCTTGTTCAGCAATGACTCCTGGGTCGATGATGCTTGAAAAATATGGCTTTGGGGGCAATTGGCCAAGTCCAAACTGCACGGCAACCATGTTGGGGTTGTAGAATTCATAAGTTGAACTTATCAACCGGCCATGATGAAACTCTGGCAAAGCACGGGGTTTGATAAAAGAATTGAAGATATCCCTGGACTCATCATCGTCACGGCCCGGCTCATAGCTAAATCTGCGAGGGAAGGGTTAGGTCTTCATTCTCCCTATAAGGGAACCGAGACTACATGGTTGAATCCCTTGTAGAAGATCTTAAAAAGGTGGCCCGGGTCCAAGTCGGTGGTGATCGAAGATGCGGCCTCTCCATATGTCGACAAGACTATATATGGGATCCTCACCTTCGGCATAGTTGATGGAAGGAAAATTCAGATTGTGGAGGTCAACGAGACAATGCGGGTGCATGTATAATTGCAACCACATCGAAGAAGCCACCATGGTCCATTGACACGGGAAATTTCACCATAATTCCTCATCCGGACAGTAATGTCGATGCATCATATGGTAGAATGCTCCCGGCGAGATATTTGCCCAAAGGAATCGGCTTGCTGCGGCCAATTCTTCAGCCATCACTATGTGATTAAGAGTGGGCTCATTGGACTTGCCACAAAAGATAAATCTGCATAGCCACATGTTCATGAAAGCCCTATACTCTTTGTCAGACACAGGGCCAGTTGAAGCATAAGCCTGAACATACTTGACCCAACCTCCTCCTGATTTGACTGCCTTCTGTGAGCTAGTGCCTTTGTATTTGAAGGGGTAGGTTGGTTTAGTGACATTCAAACCGGTCATCATGAAGATATCTGATAGGGTGATTGACATTGGGCCATGACCAAAGACAAAAGCGTTGATGGCATCAGACCAGAAATGGGAAGCAGCTATCAAGAGGGAGTCATTTCTTGGCATATCAGCTAGAGAAAGCTCCAAGCAATGCTGAATGTCCTGTGATTCCCAGAAGTCACTATTCCTGGACTGCATCCTGCGGTACCAATCACGCCATCCTATGATTGAGGGAAGGGGCCAAGTTTTGAAAGTATTCGGCCATCTATTTGGGGTGGCAATTCTAGATTTGAACGGAATCCTCAAAGTTTCCTTTTCAATAAAATCTCTCGGATTAGGGTCTCCCATCGGACCAAGGAAAGATGACCCAGGATGAGCAAGATTGGAGATTAAAATCTCATCCTTCATCACCTTTATAAAAGAAAAGCGAATTGAATCAAGAACACGTCTGAGAGCTGATTCAAGAGAATTGCCGAATAAGTAAAGGCAAGTAGGGTTACCTCTAGAAGCTCCTCTTGGGTTCTGTTGCCATGATGGAATTAGTCGAAGTCTCCATCGCCATTGAAGACAGACGAGCGCAGATCTCGAGTGGCGGCCGCGGGTGTTGGCGGTCTTGACCTAGACGAGAGGCACGATAGTCAATTTCGAAATAAAACCCTTTTATCTCGAAATTGAGGGGGCATGTGTTAACACCGAATTTGGTCGGGAATATGACGAGGTGGACCCGCAGGGAGCAGAGAGAGCAATTCGGCAAATGCGTGTGCGGTCGGCTAATTTCCATGCGTTCGGCAAATGATCAAGCGGTCGGTAACGGCTTTATTTGAAGGCGAAAGAAGGAAAGATGAAGGCGGCTAGAAAGGGAAGGAGTCGTGATAATCAAGGACTCCGATTATGGATAGAGTTAGCGTGTCTCGGTCTTTCCAATTTTGTTTGAACAGTTCGTAAGTGCTTAGGACTCATGTTCGTCCGGGGTATAAATATAAACCCTCGACCATTGTAATAAGGGTTCACAACCAATTCAATACAACCGCTACGCGCCACCCTTCGAGTCCTTTTAGTCGAGTCGTCGAGTTCTTCGAGAGGGCCAATCGATCCGTCGACCTCCGTAAGTCCCGGCAACCTTGTTATCATGTCTAGTATCGTGCGGCGGATTTAGATGTGACGCAAGAAGTCTTGTTGCAATGCTTAGTATCATGCGGTGGATTTAAGCATTGAACCAAGAGGGTTCCGTGTTAGTCATGAGTCGTGCGGCAGGCTAAGATTAGCTAGGAGCTAGTTATCAAAGTTTTTTCTTTGATTAGGTCATGAGTCGTGCGGCAGACTAAGATCTAAGCTTAGAGGCTAGTTATCGGCTCTTTTAGATTTGGCATGATCTAATAGATTCATTAAGTTATCACGTGTTGCTTGCTTTATTTAATGTTTAATTATTTGCAACACTCTTTTGCCCAATCTAGATTGATACTCTTTCGGCTTGTTGATCATTCTTTTCATACTTATTCAATATCGAGTAGATCAAGCTCATATAGCCGAATTAGATCAATCTAGGTTGTTACGTGTTGTGGGTTCATCCACGTTATATGTAGATAAGCCTTGACGGGACCGGGTACCGTGCGGCGGATGCGAGTCTTTGGGTTACTCTAGAGCTAGTCATCCGGTGGACTAGAGATCGGTTTAATCGATAGGTATCTTTTACATGTTACATGTTTGTTCCTTCTCCATGGACCCCGATTCGGCAATCTTGCCGATACGGTTATGCTTATACATGTAGCGAGTATCTATGGATCTGTTAGACAATCACGTGCTTTTAGCTCTCTATTGTTAGATTGTATCATGCGGTGGATTGATCTAGTAGTAAGGAGTGGCGTAAATTCATAGTGAGTGGTATCATGCGGTGGATTAGCTTGCTTGAGTTTATGCTTGACGGGTTTATGAAGGCTAGACGTGCGGCAGACTAGTTGAAGTAGCCTATGCATGTATTTGTTTAGTAGATTTATATTTATAAGTTACTTATTCTTAATTATTAAGTGCTTGATGATGCTTTAAACCTGAGAAGTAGTTTGATATGCGTTTCACGATTCAATCTTGTTCAAACATGTCTTCATCTATCGTATTCGGCAATTTCGTTCTGTTTACATTAGTTATGTACTTTAGCCGAATGAACTGCAATCTGTTGGCAGATAGCTTCTATAGCTATATGTCGTCGTAAGTGGCTTCAGGGCCGTAAAGATGGAACTGTCTGGTCTCACCCAGCACGTTCCAGTTATGATCTTACTGTTTTATCCCTTGTCGATTTTTCAGGTCAAATCGGCACGCTCCGGATTCGACGACGCCGGGCACCCGATTGAAGCTAGGCTTTCCGGCTTGCTGTGTGTGAGACGCAGGGTGGTCACATTTTGTGTCAACAAAAAGACTGTGGGGGAGATCCCCACAGTATGATTTTGTATTTAAATTAAAACAGGGAGATCAAGGAGTTTACAAACCTTACTTAACCAAAAGCATCTAACCAAGAGCAGAAGGATGATCTAAGATCTTCCTTAAATCTAACTGACTGCAGATTACATTGATTTTTAAAATTTACAAACCAAATAGCTTGAGAGGGGTTTCTTCTTTGGAAAACCTTGTCGTTGCGAAGTTTCCAGAGCTAACAAGTTGCAATGAGAGTAGCTTCCGTAAAGAAAGACAGGTTCTGTGCATTGCTTGCCATGATTAAGCTCTCTAATAAAGGTAAATTAACATCCCAAGAGAAATTGATGGAGTTCCAGCACTGAACAGCTAACGGACATTGGAAGAATAGGTGGTCGATATCCTCTTCCAAGCCAGTGTCACACATGATACAGAGAGCATCAGGTTGGATGTTAATATGTCGCCTTCGAAGCATGGTCTTGGTGTTTAATCTGTCCACTAAAATCAACCAGGCGAAGAACTTGATCCTAGGGGTGCATCTTGATTTCTAGAGTATTTTGTAGAATGGATGTGCTTCCACTCCACTAAACACATGAGTATACAAGCGTCTGGATGAGTACTGGGGTCCCCATATTGGCGCCCAAGAGTCAGCAACACTCTCATCATAATCAGTCTCCTCTAGGTGGCTTTGAAGGAGCAGCAATTCTTCATGAGCTTCAATTGACAGAGGCAAAATAAAGATGTCGTTCAGGTCTTGCTCCAACATGAGGTTCAGTACTGAAATGGAGTTGCTCTTCGCAAAGGAGTGGAACTCTACTGAAAGCACTCAGCTGGACCATAAGTCATTCCAGAAAGATACCGTGGAGCCATCTCCCAGTGTGCACCTTGCAATTCGTCGATAGATGACATTGAGGCGCATGACGTCTCGCCACCAGAATGACCCAAGTTCTCTACATTCATGTGGAACTTTACCCTCACAATATTTGTTCCAAACTAGTTTGACCCAGGGCGTATCCACTTTGTTATAAAATTTGTGAAGTTGTTTTATCAGCAAAGCATCGTTCTGTAGCCTCAGATTAATGACACCAACTCCTCCCTTTTCTTTGGGCTGTATGACAGTTGGCCATGCCACCAAATTACCGCCTTTTGCTGTATCATCACTTCCTCTCCACATACACTGCTTACGAGCACAGTCAATATTTTCAATGAATCCTTTTGGAACTTTGATGGTACAAAGTGTGTAGGTGACAACTGGCGTGATTGCTGAATTAAGCATCTGCAATCTCCCTGAATATGATAGCCATGTGGAACATGCAGATAGCCTACGTTCCACTCTGTCCATGATCGGGGACAAATCATGAATCCTAGGTTTAGTGGTACCCATTGGAAGGCCAAGGTATGTGAAAGGGAGTGAGCCAATTTGACAGCCAAATGTGTTGGCTAAGTGCTGCATCTTTTCTAGTGTCACATTAATAGGCATCATTTGTGATTTCCTGAAGTTAACTCTAAGCCCCGATACAGTTTCATACCTACTGAGGAGGGCTTTCAAAAAGAACAGCTGATTTGCATCTACTTGGAGAATGAGAAGAGTATCATCTGCGTATTGGACTATTGGAAATTCATCATCATCATGTGGGATTGGGGCTCTCAAAATCCCTTGACTTGCTGCTCGATTGATCAGCACTTGCAACAATTCCGCAGCAATAACAAACAGTAAAAGAGACAACGGATCTCCTTGCCGTACACCCCTTTTGCATTTAAAAAATTTTCCGGGTACACCATTGAGTAGGACCGCAGAAGAATCAGAAGAAAGGATGGCACCAATCCATGTAATCCATTTTCCTAGAAATCCAAAATGTTGCAACATCTGCAGTATGGTGGCCTGTTCGATAGTGTCAAACGCCTTTTCGAAATCCAATTTGAGTATAATGGCTTGTCTTCTAGAGTGATGATACAGGATGTTGCTTGTGTGGTAGATTAGATGAAGACGGGGGACATCTTTTACTGAAATGCAAGGAGGTGAAACCTGTTTGGCGTGAACTGAATATGGAAGATATCAGGTGTAGTCTTGCTGAAGCAGAGTTGGCAAAGGCGATGATGGAAAAGGTTCTCAAACTGGAACACTCAAAGCAGCTAATCGTGGTGTTTCTACTGTGGATATGGTGGGATGAAAGGAATAAAAAAAGAGAAGAAGGTAGCGAAGAACAGCACAGGAGGTGGCGTACATTACTGCTGACATGGCTGATACACTGAAGCAACAACCAGTAAGAAGTCTATTGTCGGATTCCCGTCAGGCGAAGCAGTGGGAGAAACCATGCAGTGGAGTGCTGAAAATAAACTCTGATGGCTCTTTTTTTTTTGATTCCAATGGTGAAGGTGGGTGGGGATTTGTCATTTAGGGATGATCAAGGAGCAGTGATACAAGCCGGAGCAGGAAAACAAGATCATCTGCTGTCAGCTTTCCATGCTGAGCTGCTGGGTTGTGCTGCAGGTCTGAAGAGGGCAGCTGAGATGGGTATTGCACGGGTGGTGCTGGAGACGGATGCTTCCTTGGTGAAGGCAGGAGTGGATGGTGACGACGATCATTTATAAGCAATGAGTTCCCTGATTACTGAAATTAAGCTCCTTGTTTCACAAGAATTTACTAGTTGCATAATTTGTGTGTGTCCACGCTTATGTAATCGCGTAGCGCACAAACTTGCTGTCTTTGGTTGTAATTTGCCCAGCGGCGCACAAAACGTTTGGGATGATGTACCTCTTGAGCTTGAGGCTCTAGCGTCCAGCAATTCGGCTGTAACAGATGAGTAATGCAAAGTGAGTTGCTTCAAAAAAAAAAAGACCGTCTGCGAAAACCTTCTCAATAGTGGTGCCTCTGTGTTAGCGATTGTTTTTTTTCTAGTTAATACTTTTTAAATGCAACAATTTAAAACAAATTGTATATAAGTTGTTCTTTGCCCATAAAAAGTTCTAGAATTTGTAAAGCATATTTTCATTTATAGGATTTTTTGTGAAAAACATATTTGTTTGGAATCAGAATCTAGTCTACTAGCCAAACAATTCCATAATTTAATTTCGTTTCATCATCTAAAACATTTATATGAGAATCTAGATTGCTACCAAATGGATCCTAAATCCAAAATATTTCAACGAGAACCTGAATCCCTATCAAACACACACTTTAGTGTAAAAATAAAATTCAGAACAATCTTGAGACCATAAGAGGAAGCAGATTTTGATCTGCGTCAAATAGGATTCTTTGTTTTTTTTTTCCTTGCCACATTAGAAATGCCCAAATTAGATGCCGAGATAAAATACAACAGCCGCGGGTGCACCTTTTTTTTTGCTTTCAGAAGGAAAAAAAGAGATTGAATTAGACTCCACAACAAATACATGCACCGTCCAGTTTTTTAATCCCTTTTTTTTCCTGAAATGGCAACAACAATACAAGTTCGGATAGCAGGATATTTCTACGTGGCGAAAAAAAATTGAAATGATGTGTCATTGTGCGTGGTGGAGTTATCGAACAAGCTCAGCTCGGCTCTATCTGGCTCGTTAGGATAACGAGCCTACTCGTTATTATCTAACGAGCTCGGCTCGGCTCGTTCATCAGCTCGAGCCAGCTTGTTTGGCTCGCGAGCTCAAGCTTCTAAGAGAGGAATAAGAACAGGCACACATCAAAAAAATAAAACTGGAAACCAGCAACTGGTTGCGCATACGATACCAAATCAAAGCCATACAAATACAAATCGATGCAACAATCAAATTCTAAAAAAAAAATATTTGGATTTTGAATCTGTACTACCCAAGAAGAATCGTCACCACTGACCATGCGCCTACTCCCTCCATGAATCAACAACGGGGCTGGGGGCTGAGCAGTGTCGTTGACGGGCAGGGGTATAGGATACATTTTGCGTCTCGCTTGCGCCTCGCCCAGTCCGGCCGTTGTCGACCGTGGTCGCGTCGTGTCTCGTGTCTAGGGTATGGCGCCTAGCGAGCTTGCGGCGGGCAGGGGCAGGTGCCTGTGCGGCTGCCTGTGCTTGTGCGTGAGGAATGAGGAGGCTAAGGGTTACCCGTTACCTACTCAACTTTTGCAATAGTCTGTTTTTCCTCCCTGAACTTCAAAACCGGGCATTCAACATAAAAATTTCATCACTATTTAGGTTTATGCTTGTTAAATATAAATAAATCTATAACTAAGCTATACATGATCCAATGAGTATGAAATTTTTACTACAGTTCAATTATACAATAGTTAGCCCACCATAAAAATTTTATCACAATTGGACTATAGAAACTGCAGCTATGAATTATTCTAATTAATTACGGAAAAACATAGATCTAAAGCCACATCAAAAACTTGTAGTAAAGCATACCATATTATATATTCCTTTTGTGTAGATCTACTCACGTGGAGTCCAATAAAATTAGATTTTTGTTTTATAATTTTTTAAAGATTTACTATATTTTTAAAAAATTTAGCCAAAATAAATAATAAAAAAGACAAAACTGCCTTCAAAACTGCTTATAACAAGGCCGGGGAAGTAAGATAAACGGTTTTAAAAGATGAAGGAGGTGTTTTGCCCGGTTTAGAGTTTAGGGAGAAAAGATGAACTTTCACGAAAGTTAAGGGAGGAGGTAATGTGGACTTTTTCCACCTGTGTGGCGTATCGTGTGGGCCGGGTCTCTAGTGGGCTGTGGCTTGCGGGTGGCTGCGGACTGCAGGTTGAATTTGTGGAAGTGCAGCTCATTAGGCCTCATGAGCACCTCCGGTGTTTGGCGAACCGAACGGTTCGGATAGAAGCAAGGTTCGATTCACCCGGTGTAGGCATCGGTTTGGGGGGGGGGGGGGGGGGGGTCCACGTACAATAAAGAAAAAAATCTCTCTCCTGGATGTTTCTTCCTCGCGCTACCAAACGGAAATATCCGAGCTGCATCTTCCTGTCCGCCGCATCTCCCATAGCAGCTCTCTTGCCTCGCATGCGCGGAGACATCGCCGACTCGCCACTCGCGGATGGCGCTTGCGTCCTCGCCGCTCGCGGACTGCGCTCGCGGCGGCCTCGCGTCCTCGCCACTCGCGGACGGGGCTCACGTCCTCGCTCGGCGCTGGCGGACTGCGCTGGCGGACGGCCTCGCTTCCTCGCCGCTCTCGGACAGCGCTCGCGTCCTTGCTGCCGTCCTGCCAGCCGCCTCCATTACTCCCTCCCCTCCCCTCAATTCCCTTCAATCAATCCAAAAGATTTTTGCAATTAATCAGAAATTAGTCTTGCCCGCCAGTAGATCCATACAATCAAAGCGAAATTAGTCTCGACGGCGGTGAGGCCCTCAGGGGGACGACGCGGTTGGAGACAGAGGCAAACGCGGGCGCCGGCGGCGGCACGGCTCCGCCGTGGAGATGTTCACGGTGAGTCTTCTCGAAGGCTATGGAGATGTACTTCGAGAGCCTTCCCGAGTATGAGCAGTTCCTGAATCGCAACCACCATGTACATCTATTGTTATTTTATTCCCCTCGGTGCGGTGCTTGTGCAAGGTTCGCTTTTCGGTCTGACACCCACGGTTCGCATTCTTCAGTGTGCACGGTTCATTTTGAACAGTCCACTGTTCGATTCAGCACGAACACTGGAGGTGCTCTGAGCGGCTTGTGAGCTGGCTCATTATGGCTAACGAGCTAAAATCTTGGCTCAGCTTGGCTCGTTATCCTAACGAGCTGAGTCAAACCGAGCCGAGCTACGAGCTTTGAGTTTTTCGTCAAAGCCATAGGTGGAGTAGGCACATAGCTGGCAACTCGGGCACGGCCCTACAAGAACTCTCACGGTCTCGCGCTGACCCGGCGATGGAGACTGTCATTGTTGCGGACGGTGGAACGAAGCTTCCTGACACGCTCACGGCGTTGATCAAGAGAGGCCGGCTGGCCGGGCAAGGAGCCTCCGGTGGGGTGCCCGGCTTTGGCCGTTGGGGCGGGGTGCCCGAGCCCGAGAGGCCCTAGCACAAGCACTAGGACTAGCATATATAAGCTGCCTGCCGGCCTGCCGTGTCTCCTACAGGCTACAGATCCTCAGCTCAGTTACAGCTCCTCAACTCAGTCCTCAGACCTCGTCGGCAGGCTTCTGATCAATCCATAGCCCGCTCGTCTTCCGCCCATATCCCTCCGCTCCTACCAAGACCTCAGCTTCCAATTTCCAGCTCCAGCCCAAACCCCATCCATGGACCATTTGTTCGGAGCTATGGACCTTTCCCCCACCAGCTACCAGGATATCCCAATCTTCAGTCCAAATCCCTTCGAGCAATTCAACAGAGGATCTCCTCCAACATGCCGGCGGCATCATCCAGCCGGACCTTTCCAATTCCCAATTTCCAGCTCCAACCCAGACTCCCAAACCAAACCCATTCATCATGGACCATTCGTTCAGCCCAGAACCCTTCGACATCGAGCAACTCGACGTGGAGGATATGCTCAGAGCCGACTACTCCAACGGCACCCAGCCGGACACGGACCCGCCAGAAGACACCGCCGCGCCCATGGAGATTATTGCCAACCTGGAGGAGGTCGCCCCGCTGCAGGTCAACGTCGACCCTGGCCACGGCCACGGCCACGGCCACCACCAAGGCCCGCACCCAGCCGGAGGCGTCGGCACCCCGACCAACATCTCTATGAAGAAAGCTCATGGCGAGCTCGGGGTCAACTCGCTGGAGACAAACGGCGACGGCCTCAATCAGCCGGAGCCATGCTCTGGAGACAGCGACATCGACCTTTCCACCCACCGATAGCCAGATCATAGACCACTTCCGCGCACTGATGGAGCACCGCAAGGATAAGGAGGAGCTGCCCAATTTGGACGACGGCCTAGCCCACTTGGAGCCATGGAAACTCCCACTCAATAAGAGGATGTACTGGGCAACATGCATATTGGATTTGGACGAGAAGAAGCTTGATGGTGGATTCTGGAAAGAGGCAAAGTTCATGGGTATCCGCCGTTTGGGTCGTCGTTTGAGTGAAGTGCCCCATTCATCATTCATGGGGCTCCGTAGGACTCTGGAGTTCCACAAGGTGGGCGGTACCAAGACCGAATGGCGCATGATGGAGTTCATCTTGGTCCGTGTTTCCGATGGTCACATGTTTCTCGAGGTATACTATATATTATTCATTTTTATTATATATTCAACACCGTAGCTAGCAGCTCGCTTATCTGATTATGATGAGAGTTTCAGCTAGTAATAATCTTACACACAATCAACTTAGTACAATTAAAAGAAAACTCACAATAGACAATTCACAGATCTTTGTAATGGTAGCTATACAATAACAAAATTACATATTAAATTAGACACCTGAAACATAGAAGTAAATAAGTGTATACAATTCTGATAACAACTCTCTCATGCGTGTATCTTTGCGTACTTGCTCGTAGGACCACGACTCGTGTCACGCTATGTGTACAACCACTCAACTCCAACCAGCTCTTTGCGGATTAGTGGTATGCGTCGGAGCAGGATTATTGCATCACTTGACTACTTTTTCTTTGTGTGGAGAATTCCCCATCACTTGAGGCCTTGAACATTGTTGAGAACTTTGTGTCAACCAAATTTCATAACTCTCATTTCTCTTTGCCCCATTCTAGGTGTGGGTGTGGAGGATAATCAAAACAGGGATAGTACTTATACCTGGCACAGTGAATGCTTGCACCACCACCATACTGGGCAAAACAATCAAGCACCATCGTCTCGGGAAGCGCCCTAGAACTACTGACAACGATGATTCTAATAGGAAGACCAAATTAAATGTTTGATCACAACACTTCAACAGGATATATATCAGGGTTCCTAAAGAGACCAGGCTAGAAAACAAGAACAAAAAACAAAAAAGATGGTAAGAAGTTGATGTATGCGGTGTGCAATTATTGTGACAAGGTGTTCAAGGCTGACTCCAAAGAAGGTACGTCTCACCACGGTAGGCACGCGGAATCTTGACTGCGCAAGCAATCGCAGCCAAGCTCAAGCACAGAGTTGCAACCAAGATATACCACTAATCCTCGAAGCATGCAAAATTATGTCTGGAGGCTGTGGGAGTGGGATGCTATGTGTTTGAGTAATTTGGATGAACTTTTCATTATTTTGGTGTTACATGAACTATGGCATGATGATGAACTAGCTAGCTAGTATATACAGTTTGAATTTAAATTTATATTATTTATTTGAAAGTCTAAGTATTGTAAATTTGTGTGCCACTGAAGCATAATATTTTGAATTATTATTATTTGTGAACGGTGTTAGAATACAATGACATATTGACATATTAATTGTGTGCCATTGAAGCATTGCATTTTGAATTAAGGGCCCATTTGGCATCATGAATTGTTCCATTTCTCCTAAGAGTAGGTAGAATCAGAGCCGATCGGCTGGCTCGAAACAATTCTCATTTGTTGTCTAGGAGCATGAAATGAAAAACATGGCTTTTGGAGTGATGCTAGCTCTACCTCCCCACATCATATGTTTTATAAGGACAACAATTTAAAATAGGTTGTGTTTCAAAAAGTTTAAAGTTATGATTTCTAAAATATTTCAATTTTAATGTAGAAACCATACTTTTGAAATCCAACAGACAGACGGGAAAGTAAAGTGATTCTGATTCATCTTATAATGTTTCTTTAGGTGAATCCAAAACGTTGAAAAAGACCAACAAGAAGATCAACAAAAAGCAAATTCCCCTTGATAGTTGAAGGCCCAGTCACGTGGCCCAGCAATTCTCCATCCTCTTGTCAGCAGCCCATCAAGAAGCCTGCCCGAGTGGGGCGAGTCGCAGCGTGTGTCGTCGTCGAACCTAGCGCTAGCGCCAAACTGAGCTTAGCAGTAGCCAAAATCGAACCCTACCACCGGCCGGCGGCCATATCGGATGGCAGCGCCGTCACATTCCGGCTCAGGCGGCGGCACGGCCACATCCAGGAGAGGGGACGGCGCCGTTCAGCCACGCAAGCGCTGAAGCGCCAGCGGACTACACTAAAGGCGCGCCGCGCGCGAGGCCGCATAGAGGAGGGAGGCGCGCAGGGCGGCGTCGATTCGCCGTGGGGGAGAACAGGCAGCAACCCGTAGTCGCTCATGCGCTACTGCAACCTGCAACAGACGCGCAGCTGTACAGAGCAGAGTGAGCAGACCAGGTTGTTCCAATTTGGCTTTGTAGCAACTGTTGAATTGTTTGTTTTACTTACGTTTTAATCTGCATTTTGTACCAACTACTATGCCTGTTATTCAACCAAGCCAACCTTCTGAATCTGTACGTACAACTGCAATCAGAACTAAAGGATCAGAATCAGTACGAGCAACAGATAGCAATGCGAATGTTGTGCAACTGGGATCAGTAGGAACAGGAGCAGATCCTAATCTGCAAAATAAACCTTGTGTTGTTCTTATTGATGAGATACCGTTGCTGATCCTCATTCTGCATGCTGCATTTTGTTGCATCACTGACACGTCCAGTTACACTATCAGATTGTATTTTCATATTGCAGTCTTTCATTTCTTTGAGATATCTACTAAATTATGCATTTCATCCTTCCCATTTATTAGCTACTATCGGTATGTATGTTTGGGGTTTTTTTTTTTTTTGGCGCTTAGATAAGTGGCCTTAGACATGAAGATTCACTAGCTCCACTACTGGTTTGCAGGATGGTAAAGAGGCAGCAGAAGGAGGACCGGATTGGATCTTTTCTCATGATACCATGTAGAGAGAGAGCGAACGGTAAGCCAAACATCACACAACCTTGGACTGATGACCTTTTCATATATGTAGCCAATAATAATTCAACATATACAGTATGTGTACAACACAAAAGGCTATACAAACTCTCACACAAATCAAGTCAACAAGTCTGTTAGGACATTGTTATCAGTTGCCACCGAATTCGGATTTTTAATGGAAAGATGCATGTTAAGATCATAGAAACCCAAATAAACTTAAGTTTCTTTTTAATGCTCCAAAATGTCAAACTAAACCTGAAATATTAGATTAATGATGATTACCAAGAGAATAAATTACAGGCTAGTTCTTGAGATGTTATGGTATAGCCTTTGAATAGTTCTACATAATTCTTTTTTTTAATTACAGTGAATCCTCTGGAACAGAAATGATATGAACATAATTTAAAATTCTTTAATGCTATATGGCCCGATATGTAACACGTCAATATATGAACCACATTGGCAGTGACACTATTCTCCTAGTTTGTTAACTGGATGTTACAAAGCTCAATGGTTACAATTCTGCATAAATCTATTCTCCTAGTTTGTTAACTGAATGTTACAAAGCTCAAGGGTTACAATTCTGCATAAATCTTCGTACTTGCACATCTGCATTTCATGGTATAGTACACATACATGAAACTTTCATGTTCTCTGATAGCAATTGTGGTAAAGAAAAAAACAATAAATGAAATTATGAGCACTATTGTCTCTTCTACAGCAGGATCCTTTTCTGTACCTTCTGTTGAGAGCTCATCATTGTTTGGTTCTAAACGGGGCTCATGGTCAGTGAAATGTAAAGACAGGAGAGGGTTTCCAAGAAATGATTGCTCGTCGAAGGTGGAGAGTTGGCCAGTAGATGGAACATTGCCAGAGAGAAGCGGATTGTATGAGACATTGAACTTACTCAGTTTATAGAGCTGGCTCAGACTTGATGGAAGTTCATTAGAGAAGTTGTTAAAAGACAAGTCAAGGGTCTCAAGGAGTACCATCTGACCAATCTCAGATGGAACCTCACCAGAAATTATGTTCCTAGAGACATTAAGCACAACAAGTGACATTTCGCTAATCTCTGATGGCAGGACACCAGAGAGCAAGTTGTCATCAAGAATGAGCAAGTTGAAGTTTCTCATTGCAGAAATCATGGGTGGTATTTGTCCTGACAACAGATTCCCTGAGAACCTAACATAACCCAAGATGATACATGGCTGGACAGAAGGTGGTGTAACAATACCATACCCCTTCAAGATTCGGTCCCCTAGGCTCCGACAGTCCTTCCAAGACATATCTGATTCGACATAATTGAACCCTGGGTAACCAAGGGGAATCCACCGCATGACAGACAGACACTTCCTGGTGCCAATCTCCAACTGTGCAGCATCCTTTTGATTCCTAGCAAATGTTGGACTAGGGTCTCTCCCAACACCTGCTATCTCTGGGGGAATTTGACCAGATAGCTTGTTTTCCGCAAGGTTGAGCCAGAGCAAGCTGGTACAATTCCCTATTTCCTTTGGAATCTCTCCAGAAAGTTGGTTTCCAGCAAGCATCAATACGAGAAGTGAGGAGAGGTTACCGATATCTGAAGGGACACTACCAGAGAGGTTGTTGTATGATAGGTCCAATACTTGGAGCTGGGCAATCTGTCCATACACCAGGGGTATCTGCCCAGAGAAGTTATTTTCAGCAAGCACAAGGTATCTGATGCTTGTCATGGTTGCGACCTCTGTGGGTAGCTTTCCAAAGAACCGATTCAGGCTGAGATCAAGCATGATCAGCTTAGGTAGCCTAAGAATGCCAGAGGACACAATTCCATCAATATAATTGTTTGAGTGAAGTATGAGATGCGTCAAACTTTCTAACTTCCCAAAGAAACCTTGCACCTCCCCACCAAAACCGTTGTCACTAATGTCCAAATACTTTAGTGCACTACAATTCATTAGGCTAAGTGGCATCTCACAGGCAAAGTTGTTGCTCCCTAGGATCAGTTTCTCAAGCCCAGGAATTACTCCAATTCCTGGTGGTATCTGCCCATCAAAACTGTTCTCCGATAGCGACATGTATGTCAAACTGGAGCAATTTGCTATGGAATTAGGTAAATTACCAAACAAATGGTTGCTGGAGAGGTCCAGAAACTGTAGTTTGCATCCCTCTGGAAACATGTCAAGAGGAATGCTTCCAGTCAAGCCATTCTCAGCAGCATTGAACTGAATTAGGCCTGCAATGCCCTGTGTGACATGGCCCGTGAAGTGATTCAAGCTAAGATCCACATATTCAAGCTGTGTACAGTTATCAAGCAAGCTAATGATGTTGCCTCTGAGACTGTTGCTAGAGACGTTGAGGATGGTGAGTTCGTCACAGGTTGCAAGGAAGTTTCTGCTGATTTCCCCCTCAAACCGATTCCGTGAGACATCTAGTGTTCTTAGCTTTGTCAGGCTGTATATGTTAAGGACTCCACCTATGAGGTTGTATGAGAGGTTAAGGTGCTTCAGTCCCAAGCATCTGTTGAGATCAACTGGGAGCTCACCAATGATGGAATTGTCTGAGAGATCTAGATGGGTGAGACTTTTGAGACTCGAAAAATTGCCGAAGAAGGGTCCTGAGATGCTGGAGCTAGAGAGGTCAAGGGAACTCACACGGCCGTTCATGTCACATCCAACTCCTTGCCAGTTGCACGGCGAGGCCTCTGACTCCAGCCATCCATCATACGCACCTCGGTTTATCTGGTTATTTGCTTGCAGGAAGCCCTTGAGCTCGATGAGGACATCCATGTCAATGTCATCGTTGTTCCCACTTATCAGCTCAGCTGTACATGTACAGGTAACAGGATTAAACTTAAAGCAGCATGATTCAGAAATAGCAGACATGCAAGAGTGCTTCAATGATTGAGAATCATACCAATGATTAGTAGTGAACACATCAATTCGAGAAGATTCTGAAGCCTGGACATGGATGCAGGACTATGGATTGCTTGCCTCTGTGGAGTTCATCAAATAGCTGTTTGTGTTTGTTTTTGCATCTTGTCCAGCAATGCTCTACTAGTAGCACCTCAATCAATATATATATGCGTGGGTAGTTGTCATATATATATTGGAAAATGAGGAGTAGTTCTCCCTCTGTTTCGTGGAACACGCGTACCAGGTTTCCGTCAAGTAGTCTATCTCTCCATGTGCTGGAGAGATTTGGTCAAAAGGCACATGCTTTGAGAAAGAGAACCATCCGGGTGCCTTCACTCGCACCTCAGATGGACATAAGTACAGGTGTTAATATGTTGACAGATATACTTTAACATATAATAGTGGTCCTCTGTTTTCAAATTTGATCAGAACTTGTCTGTTTTCAAATTTGATGGAGCTTGGTTTATTTCATTAGGTTTCTTGTCTTATAGGAACCTGATGGCCTAGGTTCGAATCTCGGATTTTGTATGAGTGATCTGATTTAAGGCTTAATTATTCCGTTATGTGATGTGTGAAACAAGTGTTCGTGGTGACTTCATCAATTTAAAATTCCATGGTCATAGTTTTTTAAATGTATGAATAAAGTTGGCGTGTTAAGAGAGGTGAATGTGTGTGTGCATAAACATGAGCATCTGTTAGTTTTAACATGCTTTTGAAAAGAAAAGATTATTAAACTGCTCATGCTTTTTAACATGTGAACGCCAACTACTCATGCTTAGCTGCAGTAGGCTTGAATTCACGTCACTACATTTTCTTCTCGATCGCTGATGAAAGTTAACTTTTTTCTTTTTTTAGTGTGATGACTGATGGCAAACTGTGGACGCCAACTACTCGTGAATTTACGTACGTCACTTGAACAATTTCTTCTCGATCGCTGATGGAAGTTGACTCGCTGTTGGAAATCGTGAATTTCGTTCGCGTCTCTCTTCTAGAGAACGTGTTGATAACGTTTTCCAGGGCGTTTTTCAGAGGTGCCAGCGTCATATGTCAACCTCCGCCTTGAAGGCTGAACACCGCTTGCTTTGGAGTCTGACGTTTTGCGATGTTTGGTGGTAGTACTGGGTAGACACCATCTTCAAGAGTTGTGGCCTTTGAATTCTTGGTTTAGGGGTTAGATCTAGATAGGGCTTTAACTTCAACGCAAGTGACGTATTTAGTATTCCGAAAAAATATATACACTGCATATTGCAGTACAGGTGATGAATCGTGTTCTCCTTTTTTTTTTTCGGGCCTACGATGAAGCGTGCTGACAACCAGTGAGTTCCATGCGTGATCCCATACACGCATAGGCAGGGCGGGCAGGGCGGCAGCGCGTGCTTCTTCCGACCGACGGGCCGTGTGATTGTATTTTGTTTTAAGAGAAAGCCCGTGTGATTGTATTGTAGGAAGGGTAGTACGCAGGGTGGGCCAAATGCCGGCCCAAACTGAAGAGTGAAGCAGCCTGGCAGCAGCTATGGTCGCTCGGCTATCCGTCCAGCATCCCAATGGGCCGCGAGAGTCACGCGCTTCTGTGCGAACGCGACCAACCACGCATTGGGCTCTACAAAAGAGGATTCCCCGCAATGGGCCGATCAGTGTGTAACCCTTTGGAAAAAGTCTACTTTTGGTCCTCCAACTTTCGCTAAAGTTTACTTTTGGTCCCTCAACTCCAAAACCGGATAAAACTGGTCCCTCAACTTTTGAAAAAGCGCAGATTTCGTCCCTTGGCTGTTTTGTCCGGCGGATTCGCTACAGTAACCACGGGTTTGCTACAGTAACCGTGGTTTCGTTTTCCCCTTCTTATTTATTTCGGCTGAATGTTTGAAAAATCATTATAAATCACCGTGTAGCTCTACTAATGTGGAGTCCAACAAAATTGGATTTTTTATTTTATGAATTTTCTGTGATTTACTACGATTTTTCAAAAATTCAGCCGAAATAAATAAGAAGGGGGAAAAACGAAACCACGGTTACTGTAGCAACCCCGTGGTTACTGTAGCGAATCCGCCGGACAAAACAGCCAAGGGACGAAATCTGCGCTTTTTCAAAAGTTGAGGGACCAGTTTTATCCGGTTTTGGAGTTGAGGGACCAAAAGTAAACTTTTGCGAAAGTTGGAGGACCAAAAGTAGACTTTTTCCTAACCCTTTCCCCCGCAAAATACAAAACAAAACGGAGCTACAAATGGGGGGCAAGCCCAACAAGCTTAGCCTGAGAGTCGGAAGCCCTAAGTGCAACTCTGGCCACGTCCACAAAAGAGGTAGTCCTTACTTAAAAAAAAAACATCTATCATTTGCTAAAAAAATCGATTCATGCAAAGAGTGCAGGACATGGATGTACTCACGTGTTGTTTCAGCCATTCCGTTGTTATTACTCCCTTCGTTCAGAAAAGATAAATTATAAAATTCATGTCACTCAAACGATCTAAGTTTCACCACCAACGTATTGTTGATATATAGTACATCACGAACCCGACACGACACGTCTAGCATGTAAGATTGTTCCCCGGGTCGACGTTGAGCTCCTGGCAGAACTGCTTGAAGTAGTTCGCCCGGTCATTCACCTTGTGGGGCGCATTCCCGCCGCATTCCTGGCTGTTGATTTTCTTAGGCCTCGTTTAGATCCCCGATTCGGGGTGAACGAAGTTTGCACAGTGCTCCCGCGAGCACCGTAGCAATTTCGTTGTTTTGTGGTAATATTTTCAAATCTGATTAATTAGCCTCAAAATGTTCGCCTCCATGACAATAAAACCGCAATTGGTTTTGATTTCATCTACATTTAGATCTACGTACGTAAAAACATTTTGATGTGATGGGGAATAGGAATTCTGCGTGATGGAATTTGGGAGTAAAATCTGGAATCTAAACAAGGCCTTAGTTGTTGCCCCAAACCCGTCCGGCATGGCCTGGTGCACGTTGGTCATCCAGTACCAAAGCGCCGCCTGGAATGACACGAGGGGGTCCTGTGCCACTGTGTTCGGATTCCCCAGCCCGTCGAAGCCGATTTTGTTCCCAACGGCGCCGTAGTTGTAGTTCCACGAGAGCTGCAGCGGGCCACGTCCGTAGTACTTCTGTCCCAAGGCCCACGGCCACTGCGCGTACTTCGGGTCCCGGTCGCAATAGTCATGGTTCTGCCCGCCCCCCTCATTGATGTGGCACATGCCTGTCGTCGGTTAGTTCATGAAGCCATTACACGCATGTGAATTAATATAATGGTTAATTAATAATAAATTTCATTTTTCAAGCTTCAACGTGAATGACAGTTTGATTTCCAATTACTATAACAAACCGACAATTTGATCTTCTCCGTGGCTCCAAATGTGTTCGTGTTTTCTAAATCTAGTGAATTTCTAGACATTCATAAGTAACTTATCTTAAATTAGAAATATAGCAAACTAGTAATATTTTTCAAAGAATGTCTATTTATTTTATTTCACTTTTTATTTGGATGTGTTATTTGCCCATGTTCATAGTGCTTTATTGCATCTAGTCACGTCTGCTTTAACTTAAATTATTTCTTTCTGATCTACTTACATGACTAGTTGATTGCATGATACATGTTTAAGGCACTTTATTATTTGAATCCACTCCCTCGGTCTCGAATAAGTGTTATGGTCACTCTTTGAGGAGTCAAAGACTTTCAACTTTGATCAAATATATATTAAAATCATTAGTATTTATGGTGCACAATAATTATTATTGGATTAACTGTAGAATATATTTTTATAGTAAACTTGTTTGAGTATTGTTGCTGGTAGTTCTTATAAATAATCAAATTTAAAAAAGTTTGGCGTGCACCGAAGCGACACTTATTTTTGAGACGAAGGAAATATAAGATAACAGGTCCATATATAAAGTAAAGCGGTGCGTATGGTGAAGCATATGCATCATCCATTCAGTAGCATCTAATGTGCAGGTTCAGTAGCATGCGTTTCCACACCTACCCAAACCTCATTCAGTAGCTCGATGTCCATTCAGTAGCCACGACCATGCACAGTACCATGCACGTCGATTGCAAGGTGTTAACAAAAATACATAGTGCATGAATGTAATCAAGCATAAACGACACTTGTAAAAAAATGCCGGCCGTAGATAGTGGCCAGCAGCGATGGAGTCTTGCGCGGGAGGAACCGCGGCATTGCGTGGCGACGGGAGGAACCGCGACGGCGTGCAGTCTTCACGCATGCGAGGAAGGGAAAAGACGCGGGGAAAGAGAGGTCGTGGTTGATTCAGTTGGTCGAGGTAGGAGTTTGTGGGCCTATTCTTTAATTTTACAAAATAGCAAATTTTTGAAGAGAGTCTATTTTTTAACTTGTCATATGTTTTAGTAAGTTGTCAAATCACAGGATTTGCCAAGTGATTTTTAGCAAACTATTGGAGATGCTCTAAGTACTTACAAGACCATATCAGACGCTGACATCTATTTCAGAGACTCGGCCCCTCTCAACGCAGCAGGCCACTTTGGCAGCCTGGGCGCCAAAGTGGCCCGCTGCGGTAGTTGGGTGGTCGGCCCCGGCCGCCCGCTGCTGAAAAACTATTTACCGCAGCGGGCGGCGTAGAAGCCCCGCCGCGGCCGGCCGCGTAATAGGCCCGTTGCGGTAAATCGGATTAACCGCGGCTCAGTTACGTGGCCCGCTGCGGTAAATGAACCATTTACCGCGGCGGGCTCGTTACGCGCGCCCCGCGGTAAATGGCTCAAGCGCCTATAAGTACCGCACCAACCGACCCTTCTTCTTCCTCTCTCTCCTCCATTGCTTCCAAATCTTGGGGGTAGGTTTTGCCCTATTTTTTCATCAAATTTTGAAATTGGGGTTTATAACTTTGATTTGGGTCTATCATTCTACTACTTCTTACTGCCTACTACTGTCTACTCTGTCCATCTGTCATGAACTTAACTCTGTCCATCTGTCATGAACTTAACTGATATGCTACCTATGATGCTCTCTACCCAGTGCGCCAAACAACCGCTTGGATTCAGGGAATGTGGATTATACACCTGCGAGCACTTGAGGGAGTGCAAGCAGTCGACCAAAAACTATAAGCAGCTCAAGGAAGGCATCAAGTACTGGGGAGAGGTGCCCATGAAGAAATGCTTCAAGAAAGTCAAGTCGGACATCTGCAAGTTCATCATGCTGAAATGTGTGCTTGAGGGCGAAGAATTCTTCAACGAAGAAGCCCCGCTGGCGTACGAACCTAAGTATGAGATCCTCAGGAAATGGGACACCATGCTGCGCCCGAAGGACTACGAGTGGCCCGTAGAGCTTTGATTTAGATAAACTTTGCAAATGTAATAGCTATCTAACGTATGGATTATGAGAACAATGTGTTGTTTAGTGCTTGGATGCTTTAAATACGGATTATGAGAACAATGTGCTGTGTAATGCTTTGGATGCTTTAAATATAAATGTTTGTTTCATATCTAGAATCTGGGGATGATTTGAATTCAAATTCTGCATATGGATTCAAATTTGAAATTTTATTTTTTTAATCAAAAATTGTTAACCGGGCGGGCAACATAACATGCCCGCGGTTAATACCATTTACCGCAGCGGGCCTGGTAAATGGTATTAACCGCAGCGGGCATGTTATGCTGCCCGCTGCGGTAAATGGTATTAACCGCAGCGGCCACCGGCGCCCGCTGCGGTGCCCCACTATTTACCGTGGCGTCGCACCGCTGGCAGGCGCGATTGCCCGCTGCGGAAAATGGATTTCGCCCGTTGTGGAAGTTTAGTTCGGACGTAGTGTGCACGAGAGGCAAGATGGAGATCCACAGCATGGCCTTGCCGATGGAGATCCACATCATGGCCTCATCCAGTAACCGAAGGATGCCTCAATAAGGATGGCTGCGAATTATGTTCGATGGGGATACCCGTGGTTTAGGGATGATTTCTCACCCACGGTTTTAGGGTTCGGGGCCCGAAACCCATCAAGTTCGGTTTCGGGTTTGGTTTTCCACGTATAGATATCCGAAATAAATCAGTTAGAATTGAAACTCATGTTTTATAATAACCTATTAATAACTTGTTTACTTAGATTATTAAATTTATTCAAAGTTAACTCATAAAAATAGTTATTATTTGTTGCCCCTGATTATACATGTGAATATGTGTACATATATCCGCGAATTTCGGGTATTCATTTGGGTTTCGTGTATCCGCGGATTTGGTTTTAATAATGCATTTCCACTAGAATCGGTGTTCAGAGTAGATTCGGGTTTCGGTTTTTAGTGCACGAAGACTCCACCCGATCCGAACTCAACCCATTACTATCCTTACGCCTCAACGAGCCCAAAGATCACTATGGCCGTAAGAGTGCCGTAGTACAGGAACACGGGCGTATTGCCGTGCAGGCGTAGCAAGATGCCTACCGGAACCTTGAAGATGAGGAGTGACATAGCTGCCGCGTTTAGGGAGACGCCGCAAGCTGCCGCGGTTAGGGAGACGCCGCACGAGATCAATGCGACCGGTAGCTTCCAGGAGTTTTGGCTGGCATCAGACATCTCAGCTCCGTCAATCTGACAGCCGGGATCGCCGTTTCTTTGTGTGATTCATTGCCTGAATGGCGAGTGTGTGTATGTTCGTTTCTGTGACTTGGAGTGTGGTAAAAGACTGCCGACGTTATTTATTACTCCGTCCGTAATGTCGTTCTCGCTTCTCGAGAAACAACTGTCGGCGATTATAAAATATATAAATATTTATGCTAAGTAATTAGTATTATCGGAAAGATTTTTTTGTCTAATTTTTAATAAATTTATTTAAAAATATGAATATTATACGTATTTTCTATAAATTGAGTCAAACTTGTGGTACTAAAAAAATCAAAACGACACTTATTTTGACGGAGGGAGTGTATATAAGCCAGCAATGGAGAGACGACCTAGCCGGGGATTGGCGGGTACTCGCGAGCGCTTACCGTGCCGGCGTGCCGAAGATTAAGGGTCTGATTGGTTAGTTGACAAAATTTGTCATACCAAAGATTTGGCTAGCCAAAAGTTGAGCAAAAAACTTACCTAAGATTTGGCAAGCCAAATATGAGATATTGGTAAGTTTTAGCAGCTAACAAAATACTAGCTAAAATCATAGCTTGTCAAATCGTTAGCATGGCAAATTTTGGTAACCAAGTAATCAAACCTGGCAAATTTTGGTAACCAAGTAATCAAACCCTAAACCATGCATCGAGTTGCTTTGTATCCGATGAAGTGGAAGTGGAATAAACGACCTTCGCAGCTGACCTTTCTGTAGATGCCAGGTAACCGGTCAGGCTGGGAGTCCGGTTACCCGGCTTTGGATTTCCCAGAGCAAGCTGACCATAGAAGTGTTGCCTTGCCGCCCAAATAAAATATTTGCACTAGAAACGGCCAAAGGCAACGTTCAAGAAGTACCCCGGCGGCGTGGCACGGGTACCCGGAAGGCCGGAACTGATAATTTCTGTACTGGAACTAATGAGTCAGGTCTCATTTTTTAGGCTCAGGCAATTTCGGATTTAGTTTTAACTTTTAGGTTGAATTATTAATCGTTACATGCATTTTTTCCCTATATGGATCCTATTACACATGTAGATTCTCAAAAACGCACATCTCTATACAATAACGAACTAGAAATGAGATAAGAGGGGCTAGCAATTCTCCGATAGTCGTCTCAGCTGCTAGAGGTGCCGTGACGAAGCCTAAAAAAACCTT
>JAENPR010002659.1:0-43613 GCA_018135685.1 Themeda triandra
TTAAAGCATCATCAAGCACTAATAATTAAGGATAAGTAACTTATAAATATGAATCTACTAAACAACACATGCATAGGCCACTCCAACTAGTACGCGCACGTCTAGCCTTCATAAACCCGTCGAGCATAAACCCAAGCAAGCTAATCCACCGCATGATACCACTCGCTATGAATTTACACCACTCCTTACTACTAGATCAATCCACCGCATGATACAATCTAGCAATAAAGAGCTAAAAGCACATAATTATCTAATAGATACTCGCTACATGCATAAGCATAACCGTATCGGCAAGATTGCGAATCGGGGTCCATGAAGAAGGAACAAACAAGCAACATGTAAAAGGAGCCTATCCGATTAAAACGATCTCTAGTCCACTTAGGATGACTAGTTCTAGAGTAACCCAAAGACTCGGCATCACCGCACGGTACCGGTCTGTCAAAGGCTTATCTACATCTAACGTGAATGAACCCACAACATGTAACAATCTAGATCGATCTAATTCGGCTATATAAGCTTGATCAACCCGATATTGAATAAGCATGAGATAAACGATCAACAAGCCGAAAGAGTATCAATCTAGATTGGGCAAAAGAGTGTTGCAAATAATTAAATATTAAATACAGCAAGCAACACGTGATAACTTAATGAATCTATTAGATCATGCCAAATCTAAAAGAGCCGATAACTATCTTTACTCATGTCTTAATCCGCCGCACGATACAAGGCACAAGCAAAAACTTCCCATCATTAAGCTTAAATGCCGCACGATACTAAGCAAAACGGATGAGACTACTTGCATCACATCTAAATCCGCCGCACGATACTAGACATGATAACAAGGTTGCCGGGACTTACAGGAGGTCGACGGATCGATTGGCCCTCTCGAAGAACTTCGGCGACACGACTAAAAAAAGGACTCGAAGGGTGGCACGTAGCCGGTTGTATTGATTTGGTTGTGAACCCTTATTACAATGGTCGAGGGTTTATATTTATACCCTGGACAAAACATGAGTCCTAAGCACTTATGAACTATTCAAACAAAATTGGAAAAACCAGACACGCTAACTCTATCCATAATCGGAGTCCTTGATTATCACGACTCCTTCCCTTTCTGGCCAGCTTTATCTTTCCTTCTTTTGCCTTCAAATAAAGCCGTTACCGAACGCTTGATCATTTGCTGAACACATGGAAATTAGCCGACCGCATACACACTTGCCGAATTGCTCTCTCTGCTCCTTGCGGGCCCACCTGTCATATTCCTGACCAAATTCTGGTGTTAACACATGCCCCCTCAATTTCGAGATAAAAGGATTTTATTTTGAAATTGACTGTCAGCGCCTTTCGCCTAGGTCATCACCGCCAACGCCCGCAACCGCCACCTAAGATCTGCGCTCGGTGCTGTCTTCAATGGCGACGGAGACTTCAACCGGCTCCATCATGGCAACGGGAACCCAAGAAGAGTTTCTAGAGGTAACCCTACTCGCTTTACCCATTCGGCAATTTTCTTGAATCGGTTTTTGAGATGAACTTCTTTGATCCATTCGCTTCAATTTCTTCTTAAAGGAGATGAAGAATGAGATCTTGATCTCCAATTTTGCGTGTCTGGATCGTTTTTTCTTGGTCCGATGGGAGACCCTAATCCGAGGGATTTCATTGAAAGAAACTTTGAGGATCCCATTTAAATCTAGGATTTCCCCTTAAATAGATGGCCAAACACTTTCAAGACCTAGCCCCTTCCTTCAATCACGGGATGGCGTGATTGGTACCGCGGATGCAGTCCGAGAGCGGCGTTTTTGGGAATCTCAAGATATTCAACCTTTGCTTGGAGCTCTCCTTACCGAAATGCCGAGAAATGACTCCTCTTTGATATTTTGCTTCCACTTCCGTCCGATGCCATTAATGCATTTGTCTTTGGTCATAGCCCAATGTCGTTACTCTATCGGACATTTTCATGATGAGTAGTCGAATATCACCAAACCAACCTACCCCTTCAAATATAAAAGCACTAGCTCACGGAAGCGGTCAAATCGGGAGGTTGGGCAAAGTATGTTGGACCTATGCTTCAAGCCCGACCACGTCGATAAGGAGTATAGGGCTTTCATGAATATGTGGTTATGCAGATTTATCTTTTGTGGCAAATCCAATGAGCCCACTCTGAATCACATAGTGATGGGAAGAAGAATTGGCTGCAGGCAAGCTGATTCCTTTGGGCAAATATCTGCTAGGAGCATTCTACCACATGATGCATCAGATCACTGTTCAAATGAGGAATCAAGGTGAAATCTCCTGTGTCAATGGACCATGGTGGCTTCTTCAGATGTGGTTGCAACTATATATGCATCAGTTGTTTACGGTGATCTTCACAACTTTGAACTTCCCTTCAATCAATTATCTTTGAAGGTGAAGATCCCGGATACAAGTCTTGTCGGACATATGGAGAGGAAATTTGCATCTTCAATCATCATTGACTTAGACCAGGCCATCTTTTCAAGATCTTCTACAAGGGATTCAACCATGTGATCTGGTTTCCCTATAGAGAGAATGAAAATTTAACCCTCCCTTGCGATTTAGCTATGAGCCGGTTTGTATAGATGATGATTCTAAGGACATCTACAACTCCTTCATCAAGCCCGTGCCTTGCCCAGAATTTCAGCATGGTCGGTGATAAGATCAACTTATGAATTTTACAATCCAAATATGGTTGCCGGGCGGCTTGGACTTGGTCAATTGCCCCCAAGACCATACTTCTCAAGCATAATTAGACCAAGGGAATCATTGATGAACGCAATCGAGGCCAATAAAGTTTTCAATCTTGGATGCAAGCTTCCAATATATGAACCCAATCCCCTGGTGATAATTGAAGGCTGCTCATCCTTCATTCAACCTTTGGTGGCGGGAATGGCATTCTCATATTTTAGAGCACAAGTTCATCCTTTATGCCAAGTTTTAATGCCCTCATTTTCTTCTGATGATGAGGTATACTTTTATAACTACCTTTTATTTGATGTCTCTGCTCTGTTTCTAAAACACCTTTTTGAACAGGACAATGCCCCTCCAAGTCCTCCAGAGGTTCAATGCGGCAACCTTTGGCCCCATGGCCGCTCTTGGACATGATGCTCCAAATCGGCTGACATTCAACAAGATACCTGGCGATGACACGGTGCTCCGAAGGACCTTAAAAGAAAAACTCCTTCTTCCCTATCAAAGGACAACGCAATTCCCAAGAAGACAAGATCAAAGAAAGCTAAGCCACTCTCTCGGGTATGAATGCTTTTGACCCCTTTATTTTCCATCTGCAAATGTATCGTACTTATCACTTTCTTTCAATTACGGGCCAATCCTCAAAGTCGATAGGGTAGTGATCTTGGACAACTCTCCTGGAGCTTCCACTGGTCAAGCAAACATCAATGAGCTCACTAGTGATCTTGGTATGCATCAGGCAGATGACCAAGCAGGTGAACAAGGAGAAGTAGCAGAAGAAATTCCCTCCCATCAGGTTGATGAACAAACAGGTGATCGGGGAGAAGTATGAGAGAAAAATCTCCCTCATCGGATCATGATTTAACTCCTTCGGCAATCAAGATGCATCAACAAGCCATGACACTGCTATCCCGAAGTGGCAACCGCATTAGTCACTCGAGTCTTGATGCTACCCGGGATACTATTGATCGGGCTTTTGCCGAAGAGGTATTATCCTTACTCCACTCGGTTATTTTTTTCACTTCAAACCGAATCATTCGACTAAACTACCTTCCTTGTTCATCAACGGGATCTTGCTCACCCTCAAGCCGAGTTTTCCCTTATCGGCCGAAGAGTATCGGGGATAAAGATGATGAAGTTTCTTCCAACCGGCGGTTGTCATCGAGAGTCAAGCCAAGCTAAAGGATATAATCTCATTTCGAAAAAGGATATTGTTGCTTTGACCCAAGATTCGAGACAAAATAAGGGAAATAGCGGAGCTTATTGATCAAGAGCTTCCTCTAATCTCAAGGCTGCCATAGATGCTTTATCACACCTTGATGATCACTTTTTGCTATCAAGAGAGCTCACAGAATATGTCCACCAAAGTTGATCTAGAGAAAGAAAGGTGGCCAAGGAACGGCCCAGCCAAGGAGCTCTACTCGGCATCAAGTCAAGCGAGCACCTCTTGAGCACCTTAGAACCAGACGCCGCAGGTCATGAGAGAAGAAAAACCAAACTTGAAGCCCAATTAGCTCAACTTGAATGCCAACATTCGGTCTCATGAAACCAAGCTTGTGAATCTCGCCATCTCTTGATTCGGCTAAGTCGAATACAATCGAGTCATTAAGGAGACACGACACTTTGTCCAACATTCAAGATTCGAAGAAGAGGACCGAAAAGCTTTTGATGAAGTCAACCGAATCAAAGGCCGATGCTTTAGTCAATCATCAACTATTTTCTAAATGTATAGATGCTTGGTTTGTACTTGTAGATGTAGACATTTAGGCTTGACCCGTTATATTTGAAAAACAATTCCCCTTCTCACGGAAAAATAGATAATTTTCATTTTCTCTTTCTTCTCTGCTTCTTCTATCATTCGGTTCCTCCAATCACAATGTACTCTTGTGTGTTTTAACCGAATGGAACCGCCTCACTACCTCAAGTGCTCATTTAGCCCGATTCGGCTCTCATCGGCTATTTAGCCGACCGAGCGTATGGCAAGCTGAATCGTCGTGGTGATGGGCTCGGCCCAACTCAACATCGGCCCATAAGCGTGGAAACCCTATTCCGTCGCTTGGCTTTCCCTTGATCTCGCCACGGCTCCCACGTTCATAAATAGGACCGATCGGCTCCCACCATCATCACATCAAGCACAAGCAAGTTGCCATCATCCTCAATCTCTTCCACTTCCTCTCTACCTTCAAGCCCCAAAAGCCCCAACCACCACCAATGGCAAGCGGTGGCGTCGCAACAAAGCGTCACCCCTTTCGGGACGAGGCGGAGGGAAGCAGCAACCGGCGCCGGCGGTGAGATCTCCAATCTCTTGGGTTGCGCTAGTTGATAATCTTTACCCGATTTGGGTCTTTGCCTCCTTGCGGTTGTTCATCTTCTCGATCTGTTTCAGGGCCGTCGGAACACCGGCGACTACATCGCCAACGTCGGGGAGGCGGGTCGCCGGGCCGGCACCCACACTCCTTCTTTCGCTTCCGCTCCTGCTCCTGCGGCGGACGCGGCGGAGGGAAGCAGCCATGGTGGTCGCCGTCTGCAGTAAGAGATAACCTCCCTATCTTGTTTGCAGTTTCTTTCTTATTTAGCCGATCTTGATTGCACCTTGTTTGTAGGACGACGAGGATTAGCACTGGCCAATGGCGCTTCCCGCGCCCGGCCCGCAGCGTTCGACGCTCTTTGCCCCGCGCCTGGTTCCGGCTCCGGTCCCGCTCCTGCTCCGCTCGCCCGGCTCCGGGCTTCGGCCTCATCGGGGGTCGGCTCCTTCGTACGTTCCCATATGGGAGAGGAGACGAGGAGATCCGCCCGGCCGCTACGACGCCGTGCGTACCGCCGCGAGAGGGATGGCGATGGAACTTCTTGGTGAGGAAACCAAGAAGTTTGGGATCGCCAGGCTGGAGTTGGAGGACAAGCCGGCGGATGAGCGAGGCCATCACCGTATTTGCTCTTTGCCAATCGCTTTCGACTCCCGTTCTTCCCGATTCATCTCCTCTTGATTCATCTTATTTTTTCCTTGCGAGACCTCTCACGGGCCGGAACGCTGAAGGTGGCGGCGACGGCGGCCAACCACGTGAACGCCCGAGAGGGCGACCACGCGAGATCGCCTTGAGGCGATTCGAGTCGAGTCGACCGGGTTGCCCTTCATGGCGTGCGCCTCGGCACCTCCTCGGCTCCGGCGGGGATGTCATCTGGGCCGGGACGACTACGCTCCGATGCCGGCTTCCGCGGCGGAGCTTCCCACGAGGTCGACGACATCGAGGGCCTCCCGGCGGGTACGACGCCCATGCCGACGCCATGGCCAACGCCACCAACCCGTGAGTCCGTCCTCAACAAGCTCTTCAATGAAGAAGAGGAGTAGCTTGTATTAGGATTGGCGCGGGTTGTAAATAAAATTTTAATGAAGAATGTTGGTCCTTTTCTTGTTCTTGCTTGTACGTGATGATGTTCGTCTGCATCGCATTTGCTTCTTTGCAAATTTTTCCTTAGCTAGAACTCGCGCAACACTCTTCCCGAACGAAAACTCCGAATCGCATGACATCACTTTAGCCGATTAGATCTCGGTCTGTTCCATGACTTGACGGTTTGTAGCGTAGTACTTCAATTCTCTTTATCTTCTCCCGATAAACCTATCAGTTTGAGAGATAAGATCAAACTGTTCACTTATACTTTTAAAAATCAACTAAAGACGATACATTTGTATCGGCTATTTTTATTACGAAGATGATACACACGATATCGGCTATTTTTACACTAGAGGCGATAATATTATCGGCTATTTCTCTCCAACTTCTTTCCTTTGTTAAAGGCGATTTTATTCAATCGGCTATACCACGCTTATGTCATAGTCACAATTAAGATCCAACTTCGATACTTGGATAAAATTTCTTAAGGTATACGCCAGTGATGGCTCTAGTAAGTTCTTCTCCAAACAGCGTTTTCAATATATACGCATTGCCGGGTGCACAAGCTGACAACCGAAAAGGTCCTTCCCAATTCGGAGACCACTTGCCGAATGTTACGTCTTTGGTACCAATCGGCAATATTGTTTTCCAAACCAATTCCCCTTACGCAAATTGCTTAATTTTAACTTTCTTGTTGTAGTACTTGGCAACACGTATTTTATTCTTCTCAATGTTCTCCGGGGCCTTAAGACGAATCAAATGTAAATCCTCTAATTCATCCATCATCGGATCCTTATAATCCTTATCCGTCAAATCCTTTTGCAATTCAACTCTCCTTGATCTGATTGCAACTCCCAAGGCATCACAGCATTATGTCCGTAAACCAACTCATATGGAGATGCTTGTGTGGACCCATGGCAAGCCATTCGGTAAGCCCATAATGCTTCATTAAGGACCAAGTGCCATCTCCTTGGCTTCTCATCGATTTTCTTCTGAATAATCTTGATCATGATCTTATTTGACGCCTACGCTTGGCCATTGGCTTGTGCATAATAAGGAGAAGAATTATATAGCCTTATCCCCATGCTTTCGGCAAAGTCACAAAACTACGAAAAGTGGCCCGAGTCCCTTGATCGGTTGTAATGGTCTGGGATTCCAAACCTATGAATTAAATGTTCTTTGACAAAGCTGATCATATTTTCGATGTGACCTTTTTCAAAGGGATAGCTTCAACCCACTTGGTGAAATAATGTTGCTAGCAATACAAATTTGTGTCCTTTGCTAGATGAAGGATTGATCTTGTCCAATTAAATCTATACCCCATCCTACGAACGGCCATGGTTTGATTATTGGATTCGGAAAGCGGATGCGAGTGCTCTTTGAACATTACCAAATATCGATAATCTCGACACCCTTTGTAATATTCAAAGCAATCCTCCAACATAGTCGGCCAAAAGTACCACTTTGTCCTTCTTATTATCCACTTCATTCGGTAAGCCAAGCGATGTGCACCACAAGCTCCTTCATGGACTTCAAACATAATCTTCTTCGCCTCTTCTTGGCTCAAGCACTTGAGCAACACTCCATCTATAGACTTGTGGTACAACTGATCATCAAGAAGCACAAATTTAAGTGCTTTATACTGAGCTTCAGGAAACTCTTTGAGATGGATCTTTCGAGATAGCGATAATGTCTCTTCTCCGGTCATCTTTTATCGATCACCATTGAAAGCACCTTCTTCTGTTGCATAAATCTCATGATTTTCCCGATATCGAAGCGGCTTGAGCTAATTTGTTTGCTTCTCCATTGTGCTCTCGGGTATATGATGCAAAGTAACTGCGAAAAGCTTTTCGAAGTTCCCTACATTGTTCATGGTACCCTTGCGGTACATCATTTTTGCATTCATATTGCCCTGTCAATTGATTGATCACTAATTCGAGTCACCAAATACTTCATGACAACGACCTTTACTTCTATTAACAAATAGAAGCCCTCTAAGCAAAGCCTCATATTCTCGCTTGATTGTTAGTGACGGGGATATTCAATTGAAAAAGCAAACTCAAATATCTTTCCACGTGGGGATATCAAAAGAATACCAGCACCACCACCTTTGTCACATGATGATCCATCAAAAAATAATGCCCATGGGGCAATGTTAATCATATCAACGAGATAAATCACGATGTTGAGTAATAAAATCGGCAATTGCTGTCCTTTCACTTTGCTTTTGCCGACTCATACTTTAAATTAAACTCGCGGTGCTAGTACCCATTTGCCGATTCTTCCATTTAAAATCGGCATTGACAACATGTGTTTAATTACATCAAAACTAGATATCACTACACATTCGGCATTTAACAAATAATGCTGAAATTTGGTGCATGAGTAATAAACACACAAACGAGCTTTTCTATAGCCGAATACCTTGTTTCGGGATCTATGCGGTTTTTCGGCTAAGGTAAGCTATTACCCTCTCTTTTCCATCAAATTCTTGCATAAGGGCCGATCCTATTGTTAGGCTATCGGCCGCCACATCTGACTTGAAAGGCTTCTCAAGTTGTGGAGGTACCAACTGCTTGGTGGTGCCTTCATATATTGCTTGATCTCATCAAAAGCCTTTTCTTTTGTATGTCACCAGAACAAATTTCGATCTTTCTTGAGCTTCAACAATGGAGAGAAAGGCAATACTCTTTACGATAAATTGGATATGAATCTTCTCACGAAATTGATCTTGCCCAGCAATGACTGCAACTCTATAAGGTTAGTTGGGGGCACAACTTTGTCTATTGCTTCCATGCTCTTCTTCCCAACTTCTATCCCTCCTTTGTGGACCAAGAACCCCAAGAACTCACAGTACCGAGACTCCAAAAGCACACTTATTTGGATTCATCTTTAAGCCATGTCTCCTCGTGCACTCCAGAGTCTTCCTCAAATCGGCTAAATGTCCTTCATGGTCTCGGATTTGACTACCACATCATCAATATAAATCTCTACAATTTTGCCGATCAACTCATGAAAGATATAGTTCATGGCTCTCACGATAAGTTGCACCGGCATTCTTCAATCCAAATGTCATTACTATCCACTCAAACAAACCAATGTGGCCGGGACATGCGAATGCGAGTCTTTGCAATATCTTCAAGCGCCATGAAAATCTGATTGTAGCCAAGCATTGCCATCCATAAAGCGATGACTTCATATCCCTGCTTTGCATCTACTAGCAAATCGGCTACGGCATTGGGTATCCATCCATGGGAGTAGCTTTGTTGAGATCTGAAATCTATGCATACTCTCATCTTCCCATTCTTTTTGTAGACAGGTACTATGTTTGAAATCCACTCGCATACCGCATGGCCGAATAAAGTTTGCTTCAATTAATCTCTCAACCTCTTTCTTTACATCGGCCAATACCTCCTCTTTATAGATTTTTCGTGGAGGTTGTTTGAAAGGACGAAATCTAGGTTTTATAGGCAACTTGTGTTCAACAATTGATCGATCCAATCCAGGCATCTCTGTGTAATCCCAAGCAAAACAATCTTTGAACTCCTTCGGCAACTCTATTAATTTCAATTTATATTCTCGGGGTCTAAATTTGCCTTTGATATACATCGGCCTTGACTTTGTATCATCACCAACATTGATCTCTTCTAACTTGTCGGCCGACATGAAACCATGACCCGGCTTGCCTTTGTTGCCATCGATTGGATTGCCCATTAAAGTTCACGTCGAGCCATTTGCTTGGATCGGGTTGTTGATCTGTTGAACACATTGACAGGACCTTCTTTCCATACCTTACCCGAAAGGCAATCTAGTCCATCATACTCCCAATAAGCAGGCTCGGAAGTGGCAACACTCACTGAATCATCAGCTTGAACAATCTCTACATCATCCCCTATCCACTGAATAAGGATTTGATACATAGTTGAGGGTACACAGCAATTAGCATGGATCCAATCCCTTCCAAGAAGCATGCTGTATGCCCCCTTGCCATCAATGACAAAGAAAGTAGTGATCAAAGTCTTGGATCCAATCATCGGCTCCACATGTCTTGCTCCACGATTATCGAAGCATTGCCGCAAAATCTCTAAGGATCATGTCGGTAAGCAAATCTTCACTTGTCATACCAAGCTTTACGAAAGTAGCATAGGGCATAATATTGATAGCAGCCCCTCCATCAACAAGCATCTTGGTTAAAGGTTTGCCATTGACATATCCCTTCGGGTATAATGGTTTCGGATGACGGTTTTTAAGCGGCTTGTCAAAGATTGCTTGCCGAGTCAACACAAGTTGAGCCATCGGATCTCGGCATTCGGTTTCATCAAAGTCTCGAATATACCTCATCCGAACTTTTTGATCTTCGGGAGCTCTAAATTCCAATGGGATAAAGAACACCATGTTAGCATCAGCCGAAGGACCTTGTCCATCATCTTTTTTCTTAGGACGCCACACTGGTTTCTTTTCGGCTAATTCTTGCTTCAGCTCTTGATTCCTCAACCGCTGAACTCTTCTCTTCTGGCTTTTCCGCAGACCAGGAGGGCACCATTGACCTTTTTGCCACCTATAGGAGCTCTCTTCTGTATTATGAACACTGCTGTGAGCCCAAGCTTGGTCTGCAAATCTTTTTCTCTGATATCCATCAAAACTGTTTATTTTTAGGCGCCGATCGTTCTCTGGAACTTTCATCCCAAGTCTATCATGAACGGGACGGCGGTTGACTCGAGATTGCCTGTACTCTGAATATTGATCACTGCATTCAGGGCAGTTGTTCCTGGCAGGCAACTTCAAGCCTTCATTCCAACAGTGTCTGAAGAAGGAACAATTCCAATGAGATTGCTCTTGCTCTCTCCTGTACTCTTCTTGTTCTCTTTGGCGCACCTCTGCTTCATATCTCCGACGTTCTGCCATGAACCTGCGTTCCTCTTCAATGTACTGCTGTTCCTCATCATACTCCATCTTCTTTTCCCACTGCCATTTGTTCAACAAGTGTCGTGCTGTAACTCTGCGCTTTGGCCCAGCGTGTATTCGGCAATTTCCCTTAGCTGCATCTGAAGTCTGACCCTTCTCTGTTCGACTATTTTTGAACTGTACTTGTTGCACTTCCTCTTTGGTAACTTGTCGATTAGGGTCAACAGAACCACTCTCCTTGGCTCTTTCAGATGTCAGAACCTTCATCTTTCCCTTTTCCTTGGACTCATTGGCATCAACCATGCCTATGGAGAAAGAGACCATGTTCTGAGGGAATGGGTTTTTGTCTACTTTCATCTTGCCATCAAATCTCAAGTGTCCATCTTGAATAGCCTTCTGAATCTTTACTCTGAACACTCGGCAATCATTGATATGATGAGAACCTGTATCATGGAACCCGCAGTACTTCTTATCTTTTACCCCTTCAGGGCGCAGCATAGGATGTCCTTCTGGCAGCTTAATGCGTCCCTCTTGGACCAGATACAGAAAGAGCTTATCTGCTTTACTGACATCAAAATCATAAGATCCCTTCTGTTGCTTCACCCATCGATGACTGACCAAAGTAGGCTCTTTTGTCCAATTCAATTCTGCAGCAGCTACTTCATCTTCATCTTCATATTCAGATGCTTCTTCTAGAAATCCCTGATACATGTCAACAGTTGCACTGTTCTTCTGAAAACGAGCATCTCTCCTGAACCCTTGGGCTTGATTGCTCATCGCTGTCAATTTTTGTGCAAGCTGTCCAAGGTCTTCAAACTCCATACCGAATAGCTTGTCTCTGATATGTGGAAGCATGCCTGCAATGACCAATTGTGCGAGTTGATCATCAGGAATAGTCAGAGAATAGCACATGTTCTTTGCCTCTCTGAATCTGCGAAGATACTCCATTGGTGTTTCAGTAGTCTTCATCCTCATAGCCAAAAGATCAACCATCTTTTTCTCATTGGTTCCTGTATAAAAGTATGAATGGAACTTTTGCTCCAATTCTGCCCAAGTACCAATGGAATTAGCCGGCTGCGATGCAAACCATGTGAAAGCCGGCCCTGTCAGAGACATAGGAAAATATCTGATTCTCCAAGCTTCATCAGCAGCAGCTTCTCCAAGTTGCATCAGATATCTGCTGACATGCTCAATGGTACTGGTGTCATCCTGACCAGAGAATTTGGTCAGATCCGTTGGTGGCTTAACTCTTGGTGGAAGAGCTACCCTATTGTACCACTCTGGGAAAGGAGATTTGTATGAATATGTCTGATGCTTTGGTTTTAGGCCGAATTGATTCTGCATCATGTCAGCCATTCTGCTTAGGAGCTCATCATTTGCATCTTTTGCTCCCTGTCTTCTAGAAGGTACTCCTGATGCACTCCTGTATCCCAGATTCGGCAAAGCATCTAGAGCATGTAAGTGAATTCGGTGTACCCATCTCCATAGACACTCTTCGCAATCTATTTACCACTCGGGGAGATCTTGTAAGCGGATGCGGGTACATCCATTGTTGCACCAAAAGCTACCTCGACCATGAGTTTGCTGCTCGGTCACAAGAGGCTTCTCTTTTCATTACAAAATGGCTCCATCCTTGCTTGTACCGATTATCTCTTCTCCTCCAGTCGACTTCCCGAAGATTGCCTTTGAGTGTTGAAATACACCGGCTTGACAAGCTCTCCAAATCTTGCTTCAAATCGTTTGTCAACCGCTTGGACCAAAAGTTTCAGCCATGATCTTGCGGAAGGTGCCCAGAAAAGCCGTGTTGTGATTCAACATAGTGTCTCCTACAGCTTTGTAGATGGCTCCAACTACCCTCTCGCATCTCCTCCTCGTCAAGTAACATCGACCGCCGGCAAGAAGAACTCGTGGCGGTGATTGCTTGATCATCACTCTACCACTCTTGTTCTTGGAAAAAGACATCGACATTTCGCTGAACCGCTCCATTGCTTGCTCCACCATCTGGCGTTGATCTGGCTGCAGCTCGTCCAAGGTCACGTTCGTAACGTGATCGTTGTCAATTTCCGATCCCATCCTAGATTAAGAAGTAGTCCCACCGGGCGTGCCCAAAAAAGTGTGTTGACGCAAAATGTGACCACCCCGCGTCTCACACACGGCAAACCGAAAGCCTAGCTTCAATCGGGTGCCCGGCGCCCGAATCCGGTGGCGTGCCCGATCGATTTGACACGAAAATCGACAAGGGATAAAATGGTAAGATCATAAATGGAACGTCTTTGGGTGAGACCAGGACAGTTCCATCTTTACGGCCCGAAGCCACTTACGACGACACATAGCTATAGAAGCTATCGACAACATTGCGGTTCATTCGCTAAAGTAACATAACCGATGTAAACGTAACGAATTTGCCGAATACGTAAATGAAGACATGTTTGAACAAGATTAAACTACTAAAGCATATCAAACTATATCTCGGGTTTAAAGCATCATCAAGCACTAATAATTAAGGATAAGTAACTTATAAATATGAATCTACTAAACAACACATGCATAGGCCACTCCAACTAGTCTCGCGCACGTCTAGCCTTCATAAACCCGTCGAGCATAAACCCAAGCAAGCTAATCCACCGCATGATACCACTCGCTATGAATTTGCACCACTCCTTACTACTAGATCAATCCACCGCATGATACAATCTAGCAATAAAGAGCTAAAAGCACATAATTATCTAATAGATCTATAGATACTCGCTACATGCATAAGCGTAACCGTATCGGCAAGATTGCCGAATCGGGGTCCATGAAGAAGGAACAAACAAGCAACATGTAAAAGGAGCCTATCGATTAAACCGATCTCTAGTCCACCGGATGACTAGTTCTAGAGTAACCCAAAGACTCGCATACGCCGCACGGTACCCGGTCCTGTCAAGGCTTATCTACATCTAACGTGAATGAACCCACAACATATAACAATCTAGATCGATCTAATTCGGCTATATAAGCTTGATCAACCCGATATTGAATAAGCATGAGATAAACGATCAACAAGCCGAAAGAGTATCAATCTAGATTGGGCAAAAGAGTGTTGCAAATAATTAAATATTAAATACAGCAAGCAACACGTGATAACTTAATGAATCTATTAGATCATGCCAAATCTAAAAGAGCCGATAACTATCTTTACTCATGTCTTAATCCGCCGCACGATACAAGGCACAAGCAAAAACTTCCCATCATTAAGCTTAAATCTGCCGCACGATACTAAGCAAAACGGATGAGACTACTTGCATCACATCTAAATCCGCCGCACGATACTAGACATGATAACATGGTTGCCGGGACTTACGGAGGTCGACGGATCGATTGGCCCTCTCGAAGAACTCGACGACACGACTAAAAGGACTCGAAGGGTGGCACGTAGCCGGTTGTATTGATTTGGTTGTGAACCCTTATTACAATGGTCGTGGGTTTATATTTATACCCTCGACAAAACATGAGTCCTAAGCACTTACGAACTATTGAAACAAAATTGGAAAAACCAGACACGCTAACTCTATCCATAATCAGAGTCCTTGATTATCATGACTCCTTCCCTTTCTGGCTAGCTTTATCTTTCCTTCTTTCGCCTTCAAATAAAGCCGTTACCGACCGCTTGATCATTTGCCGAACACATGGAAATTAGCCGACCGCATACACACTTGCCGAATTGCTCTCTCTGCTCCTTGCGGGCCCACCTATCATATTCCTGACCAAATTCTGGTGTTAACACCGCCTAAGAACCTGAATGGCCCTTAACCATGGCTCCACAGCTCTAGAACTGCCATATTTGCACACACGAATATGCTACCACACAGCCGGTTCGTGCGTGTCCTACTGCTCTTGACACTAGGTCAAGCATGACCGTATGCCATGGTTAAGGCATTTTGATGACTCGGCCTCACCACCACAATGTTTGTCATCACCCGAGAGCCCTCGAACGGCCCTTAACTACAGCTCCATGACTCGAACATCCATAATTGCACACACGATCGTGCCGCCGCACGGCCGGATCCCCGTGCATCCTATGGCTCTCGGCACCGGGTCAAGCACGCCCGTACGCCATGGTTAAGCCATTTTGATGCCTCTCACCTCTCCACCATATAGTTTTCCATCACCCGAGAGCCCGAAGGGCCCTTAACCATGCCTCCACGGCTCCAAAACGCCATATTTGCACACTCGACCATCTGCCGCACGGTCGGTTCCAACGCATTTTATGGCTCCCGGCTCGAGTCAAGCATGCACGTACGCCATGGTTAAGGAGTTTTGACACCTCTGGCCTCTCTACCATAGCGTTTGCCGTCACTTGAGAGCCTGAACGGCACTTAACCTCGGCTCCACGGCTCTAGAACTGCCATATTTGCACACACGACTTTGCTGCCGCACGGCCGGTTCCTGGGCATCCTACGGCTCCTCGCAGCAAGTCAAGCACGCCCATGCACTATGGTTGAGGCGTTTTGACAACACTGGCCTCTCGACCACAGCATTTGTTGCCGCCCAAGAACCCGAATGGCCCTTAACCATGGCTCCACCGCTCTAGAACTGCCATATTTGCACACACGACTATGCTACCGCACAGCCAGTTCCTACGTGTCCTACAGCTCTCGACACTAGGTCAAGCACGACCGTATGCCATGGTTAAGGCGTTTTGACACCTCTGGCCCCACCACCACAATGTTTGTCATCACCCGAGAGCCCGAACGGCCCTTAACTATAGCTCCACGACTCTAGAACATCCATAATTGCACACACGACTGTCTTTGCCGGCGCACGGCCGGATCCTGTGCATCCTACGGCTCGGCACCGGTTCAAGCACACCCGTACGCCATGGTTAAGCCATTTTGATGCCTCTCACCTCTCCACCATAGAGTTTTCCATCACCCGAGAGCCCGAAGGGCCCTTAACCATGGCTCCACGGCGGTAAAACCGCCACATTTGCACACACGACCATGCCGCCGCATGGTCGGTTCCAACGCGTCCTATGGCTCCGGCACCGAGTCAAGCAAGCCCGTACGCCATGGTTAAGGCATTTTGACACCTCCGGCCTCTCTACCATAGCGTTTGTCATCGCTCGAGAGCCGAACGGCCCTTAACCTCGGCTCCACGGCTCCGAACCGCCATATTTGCACACACGACTTTCCGCCGCACGGCCGGTTCCTAGCGCGTCCTACGGCTCCTCGCACCAAGTCAAGCACGCCCATGCACCATGGTTAAGGCGTTTTAACACCTTTGGCCTCTCCACCATAGCGTTTATTACCGCCCGAGAACCCGAATGGCCCTTAACCATGGCTCCACGGCTCTAGAACCGCCATATTTGCACACACGACTATGCTACCGCACGGCCCGGTTCCCGCATGTCCTATAGCTCTCGACACTAGGTCAAGCACGACCGTATGCCATGGTTAAGGCGTTTTGACGCCTCGGCCTCGCCACCACAATATTTGTCATCACCCGAGAGCCCGAACGACCCTTAACTATAGCTCCATGACTCGAACATCCATAATTGCACACACGTGTCTTGCCGCCGCACGGCCGGATCCCGTGCATCCTACGGCTCTCGGCACCGGGTCAAGCACGCCGTACGCCATGGTTAAGCCATTTTGATGCCTCTCACCTCTCCACCATAGAGTTTTTCATCACCCGAGAGCCTGAAGGGCCCTTAACCACAGCTCCACGGCTGCAAAACTGCCATATTTGCACACACGACCATGCTGCCGCACGGTCGGTTCCAACGCATCCTATGGCTCTCGGCACTGAGTCAAGCATGCCCGTACGCTATGGTTAAGGCATTTTGACACCTCTGGCCTCTCTACCATAGTGTTTGCCATCGCTCGAGAGCCTGAACGGCCCTTAACCTTGGCTCCATGGCTCCAGAACTGCCATATTTGCACACGCGACCATGCTGCCGCACGGTCAGTTCCAACGCATCCTATGGCTCCTGGCACTGAGTCAAGCATGCCCGTACGCCATGGTTAAGGCATTTTGACACCTCTAGCCTCTCCACCACAGCGTTTGTTGCCACCTGAGAACCCGAATGGCCCTTAACTATGGCTCCACCGCTCTAGAACTGCCATATTTGCACACACGACTATGCTACCGCACAGCCGGTTCATGCGTGTCCTACAGCTCTTGACACTAGGTCAAGCATGACCGTATGCCATGGTTAAGGCATTTTGATGCCTCTGGCCTCACCACCATAATGTTTGTCATCACCCGAGAGCCTGAACGGCCCTTAACTATAGCTCCACGACTCCAGAACATCCATAATTGCACACACGACTGTGCTGCCTCACGGTCGGATCCTGTGCATCCTATGGCTCTTGGCACCGGGTCAAGCACGCCTGTACGCCATGGTTAAGCCATTTTGATGCCTCTCACCTCTCCACCATAGAGTTTTCCATCACCTGAGAGCCTGAAGGGCCCTTAACCATGCCTCCATGGCTCCAAAACTGCCATATTTGCACACTCGACCATGCTGCCGCACGGTCGGTTCCAACGCATTTTATGGCTCGGCTCGAGTCAAGCATGCACATGTACGCCATGGTTAAGGCATTTTGACACCTCCGGCCTCTCTACCATAGCGTTTGCCATCACTCGAGAGCCGAACGGCACTTAACCTCGGCTCCACGGCTCCGTAAGCGCCATATTTGCACACACGACTTTCTTTGCCGCACGGCGGTTCCTCGCGCATCCTACGGCTCCTCGCACCAAGTCAAGCACGCCCAAGCACTATGGTTAAGGCGTTTTGACACCGCTGGCCTCTCGACCACAGCATTTGTTGCCGCCCAAGAACCCGAATGGCCCTTAACTATGGCTCCACCGCTCTAGAACTGCCATATTTGCACACACGACTATGCTACCGCACAGCCGGTTCATGCGTGTCCTACAGCTCTCGACACTAGGCCAAGCACGACCCGTACGCCATGGTTAAGCCATTTTGATGCCTCTCACCTCTCCACCATAGAGTTTTCCATCACCCGAGAGCCTGAAGGGCCCTTAACCATGGCTCCACGACAGAAAAACTGCCACATTTGCACACACGACCATGCTACCGCATGGTCGGTTCCAACGCGTCCTATGGCTCCCGGCACTGAGTCAAGCAAGCCCGTACGCCATGGTTAAGGAATTTTGACACCTCTGGCCTCTCTACCATAGCGTTTGTCATCGCTCGAGAGCATGAACGGCCCTTACAGGCATGCTTGACTCAGAGCCGGCTGCCATAAAATGCGTTGGAACCGACCGTGCGGCAGCATGGTCGAGTGTGCAAATATGGCAGTTTTGGAGCCGTGGAGGCATGGTTAAGGGCCCTTCAGGCTCTCAGATGATGGAAAACTCTATGGTGGAGAGGTGAGAGGCATCAAAATGGCTTAACCATGGCGTACGGGTCGTGCTTGACCTAGTGTCGAGAGCTGTAGGACACGCAGGAACCGGCTGTGCGGTAGCATAGTCGTGTGTGCAAATATGGCAGTTCTAGAGCTGTGGAGCCATGGTTAAGGGCCATTCGGGTTCTCGGGCGGTAATAAACGCTGTGGTGGAGAGGCCAAAGGTGTTAAAACGCCTTAACATGGTGCATGGGCGTGCTTGACTTGGTGCGAGGAGCCGTAGGACGCATAGGAACCGGCCGTGCGGCAGCAAAGTTGTGTGTGCAAATATGGCAGTTCTAGAGCCGTGGAGCCGAGGTTAAGGGCCGTTCAGGCTCTCGAGCGATGACAAACGCTATGGTAGAGAGGCTAGAGGTGTCAAAATGCCTTAACCATGGTGTACGGGCTTGCTTGACTCAAAGGCCGGGAGCCATAGGACGCGTTGGAACCGACCATGCGGCAAAGATGGTCGTGTGTGCAAATGTGGCGTTTGACTTGTCATGGAGCCATGGTTAAGGGCCCTTCGTGCTCTCGGGTGATGGAAAACTCTATGGTGGAGAGGTGAGAGGCATCAAAATGGCTTAACCATGGCGTACGGGTGTGCTTGAACCGGTGCCGAGAGCCGTAGGATGCACAGGATCCGGCCGTGCGCCAGCAAGTCATGTGTGCAATTATGGATGTTCTGGAGTCGTGGAGCTATAGTTAAGGGCCGTTCGGGCTCTCGGGTGATGACAAACATTGTGGTGGTGGGGCCAGAGGTGTCAAAACGCCTTAACCATGGCATACGGTCGTGCTTGACCTAGTGTCGAGAGCCGTAGGACACGTAGGAACCTTTGTGCGGTAGCATAGTCGTGTGTGCAAATATGGCGTTCTAGAGCGGTGGAGCCATGGTTAAGGGCCATTCGGGTTCTTGGGCGGCAACAAATGCTGTGGTCGAGAGGCCGGCCGGTGTCAAAATGCCTTAACCATAGTGCATGGGCGTGCTTGGTGCGAGGAGCCGTAGGATGCGCGAACCGGCGTGCAAAGAAAGTCGTGTGTGCAAATATGGCGTTCGGGAGCCGTGGAGCCAAGGTTAAGTGCCGTTCGGGCTCTCGAGTGACGGCAAACGCTATGGTAGAGAGTCCAGAGGTGTCAAAATGCCTTAACCATGGCGTACGGGTGCATGCTTGACTCAGAGCCGGGAGCCATAAAATGCGTTGGAACCGACCGTGCGGCAAAGATGGTCGAGTGTGCAAATATGGCGTTTTGGAGCCGTGGAGGCATGGTTAAGGGCCCTTCAGGCTCTCGTGTGATGGAAAACTCTATGGTTGAGAGGTGAGAGGATTCAAAATGGCTTAACCATGGCGTATGTGCGTGCTTGACCCGGTGCCGAGAGCCATAGGATGCACAGGATCCGGACCGTGCGGCAAAGACAATCGTGTGTGCAATTATGGATGTTCTGGAGTCGTGGAGCTGTAGTTAAGGGCCGTTCGTGCTCTCGGGTGATGACAAACATTGTGGTGGTAAGGCCGAGGCATCAAAACGCCTTAACCATGGCATACGGTCATGCTTGACCTAGTGTCAAGAGCGTAGGACACGCACGAACCGCCGGCGGTAGCATATTCGTGTGTGCAAATATGGCAGTTCTAGAGCTGTGGAGCCATGGTTAAGGGCCATTCAGGTTCTCAGGCGGCAACAAATGCTGTGGTGGAGAGGCTAGAGGTGTCAAAATGCCTTAACCATGGCCTACGTGCATGCTTGACTCAGTGCCAGGAGCCATAGGATGCGTTGGAACTGGCCGTGCGGCAGCATGGTCGTGTGTGCAAATATGGTAGTTCTGGAGCCGTGGAGCCAAGGTTAAGGGCCGTTCAGGCTCTCGAGCGATGGCAAACGCTATGGTAGAGAGGCAGAGGTGTCAAAATGCCTTAACCATGGCGTACGGGCATGCTTGACTCAGTGCCGAGAGCCATAGGATGCGTTGGAACCGACCGTGCGGCAGCATGGTCGTGTGTGCAAATATGGCAGTTTTGCAGCCGTGGAGCTGTGGTTAAGGGCCCTTCAGGCTCTCGGGTGATGAAAAACTCTATGGTGGAGAGGTGAGAGGCATCAAAATGGCTTAACCATGGCGTACGGGCGTGCTTGACCCGGTGCCGAGAGCCGTAGGATGCACGGGATCCGGCCGTGTGGCAGCACGGTCGTGTGTGCAATTATGGATGTTGCGAGTCGTGGAGCTATAGTTAAGGGCCGTTCGGGCTCTCGGGTGATGACAAATATTGTGGTGGTGAGGCCAGAGGCATCAAAACGCCTTAACCATGGCATACGATCGTGCTTGACCTAGTGTCGAGAGCTATAGGACATGCAGGAACCGGGCCGTGCGGTAGCATAGTCGTGTGTGCAAATATGGCGGTTCTAGAGCCGTGGAGCCATGGTTAAGGGCCATTCGGGTTCTCGGGTGGTAATAAACGCTGTGGTGGAGAGGCCAAAGGTGTTAAAATGCCTTAACCATGGTGCATGGGCGTGCTTGACTTGGTGCGAGGAGCCGTAGGACGCATAGGAACCGGCCGTGCGGCAGCAAAGTCGTGTGTGCAAATATGGCAGTTCTGGAGCCGTGGAGCCGAGGTTAAGGGCCGTTCAGGCTCTCGAGTGACGACAAATGCTATGGTAGAGAGGCTAGAGGTGTCAAAATGCCTTAACCATGGCGTACGGGCTTGCTTGACTCAGTGCCGGGAGCCATAGGACGCGTTGGAACCGACCATGCGGCAGCATGGTCGTGTGTGCAAATGTGGCAGTTTTTACTGCGTGGAGCCATGGTTAAGGGCCCTTCAGGCTCTCGGGTGATGGAAAACTCTATGGTGGAGAGGTGAGAGGCATCAAAATGGCTTAACCATGGCGTACGGGTGTGCTTGAACCAGTGCCGAGAGCCGTAGGATGCACAGGATCCGGCCGTGCGCCAGCACAGTCGTGTGTGCAATTATGGATGTTCTGGAGTCGTGGAGCTATAGTTAAGGGCCGTTCGGGCTCTCGGGTGATGACAAACATTGTGGTGGTGGGGCCAGAGGTGTCAAAACGCCTTAACCATGGCATACGGTCGTGCTTGACCTAGTGTCGAGAGCCGTAGGACACGTAGGAACCGGCTGTGCGGTAGCATAGTCGTGTGTGCAAATATGGCAGTTCTAGAGCGGTGGAGCCATGGTTAAGGGCCATTCGGGTTCTTGGGCGGCAACAAATGCTATGGTCGAGAGGCCAGCGGTGTCAAAATGCCTTAACCATAGTGCATGGGCGTGCTTGACTTGGTGCGAGGAGCCGTAGGATGCGCAGGAACCGACCGTGCGGCAGCAAAGTCGTGTGTGCAAATATGGGGTTACGGAGCCGTGGAGCCGAGGTAAAGTGCCGTTCAGGCTCTCGAGTGATGGCAAACACTATGGTAGAGAGGCCAGAGGTGTCAAAATGCCTTAACCATGGCGTACAGGCATGCTTGACTCGGTGCCGAGAGCCATAGGATGCGTTGGAACCGACCGTGCGGCAGCATAGTCGTGTGTGCAAATATGGCAGTTTTGGAGCCGTGGAGCCGTGGTTAAGGGCCGTTCGGGCTCTCGGGTGATGATAAACTCTATGGTGGAGAGGTGAGAGGCATCAAAATGGCTTAACCATGGCGTACGGCGTGCTTGACCCGGTGCCGAGAGCCGTAGGATGCACGGGATCCGGCCGTGTGGCAAGCACGGTCGTGTGTGCAATTATGGATGTTCGGAGTCGTGGAGCTATAGTTAAGGGCCGTTCGGGCTCTCGGGTGATGACAAATATTGTGGTGGTGAGGCCGGAGGCATCAAAATGCCTTAACCATGGCATACGGTCGTGCTTGACCTAGTGTCGAGAGCTATAGGACATGCGGGAACCCATTTGTGCGGTAGCATAGTCGTGTGTGCAAATATGGCAGTTCTATTTGTGGAGCCATGGTTAAGGGCCATTCGGGTTCTCGGGCGGTAATAAATGCTGTGGTGGAGAGGCCAAAGGTGTTAAAACGCCTTAACCATGGTGCATGGGCGTGCTTGACTTGGTGCGAGGAGCCGTAGGACGATAGGAACCGCCGTGCGGCGGCAAAGTCGTGTGTGCAAATATGGCGGTTACGGGAGCGTGGAGCCAAGGTTAAGGGCCGTTCGGGCTCTCGAGCGATGGCAAACGCTATGGTAGAGAGGCCGGAGGTGTCAAAATGCCTTAACCATGGTGTACGGGCATGCTTGACTCGGTCGGAGAGCCATAGGATGCGTTGGAACCGACCGTGCGGCAGCATGGTCGTGTGTGCAAATATGGCGTTTGCAGCCGTGGAGCCATGGTTAAGGGCCCTTCGGGCTCTCGGGTGATGAAAAACTCTATGGTGGAGAGGTGAGAGGCATCAAAATGGCTTAACCATGGCGTACGGGCGTGCTTGACCCGGTGCCAAGAGCCGTAGGATGCATAGGATCCGGCGTGCGGCAAAGCACGGTCGTGTGTGCAATTATGGATGTTCTGGAGTCGTGGAGCTATAGTTAAGGGCCGTTCGGGCTCTCGGGCGATGACAAATATTGTGGTGGTGAGGCCAGAGGCGTCAAAATGCCTTAACCATGGCATACGGTCGTGCTTGACCTAGTGTCGAGAGCTATAGGACATGCAGGAACCGGCTGTGCGGTAGCATAGTCGTGTGTGCAAATATGGCAGTTCTAGAGCTATGGAGCCATGGTTAAGGGCCATTCGGGTTCTCGGGCGGTAATAAACGCTGTGGTGGAGAGGCCAAAGGTGTTAAAATGCCTTAACCATGGTGCATGGGCGTGCTTGACTTGGTGCGAGGAGCCGTAGGACGCATAGGAACCGGCCGTGCGGCAGCAAAGTCGTGTGTGCAAATATGGCAGTTCTGGAGCCGTGGAGCCGAGGTTAAGGGCCGTTCAGGCTCTCGAGCGATGACAAACGCTATGGTAGCGTGGCCAGAGATATCAAGATGCCTTAACCATGGCGCACGGGCTTGCTTGACTCAGTGCCGGGAGCCATAGGACGGGTTGGAACCGACCATGCGGCAGCATGGTCGTGTGTGCAAATGTGGCAGTTTTACTGCCGTGGAGCCATGGTTAAGGGCCCTTCAGGCTCTCGGGTGATGGAAAACTCTATGGTGGAGAGGTGAGAGGCATCAAAATGGCTTAACCATGGCGTACGGGTGTGCTTAAACCGGTGCCGAGAGCCGTAGGATGCACTGGATCCGGCCGTGCGCCAGCACAGTCGTGTGTGCAATTATGGATGTTCTGGAGTCGTGGAGCTATAGTTAAGGGCCGTTCGGGCTCTCGGGTGATGACAAACATTGTGGTGGTGGGGCCAGAGGTGTCAAAACGCCTTAACCATGGCATACGGTCGTGCTTGACATAGTGTCGAGAGCAGAGGACACGTAGGAACCGGGCCGTGCGGTAGCATAGTCGTGTGTGCAAATATGGCAGTTCTAGAGCGGTGGAGCCATGGTTAAGGGCCATTCGGGTTCTTGGGCAGCAACAAATGCTGTGGTCGAGAGGCCAGTGGTGTCAAAACACCTTAACCATAGTGCATGGGCGTGCTTGACTTGGTGCGAGGAGCCGTTGGATGCGCAGGAACCGGCCGTGCGGCAGCAAAGTCGTGTGTGCAAATATGGCAGTTCTGGAGCCGTGGAGCCGAGGTTAAGTGTCGTTCAGGCTCTCGAGTGATGGCAAGCGCTATGGTAGAGAGGCCAGAGGTGTCAAAATGCCTTAACCATGGCGTACGTGCATGCTTGACTCGAGCCGGGAGCCATAAAATGCGTTGGAACCGACCGTGCGGCAAAGCATGGTCGAGTGTGCAAATATGGCAGTTTTGGAGCCGTGGAGGCATGGTTAAGGGCCCTTCAGGCTCTCAGGTGATGGAAAACTCTATGGTGGAGAGGTGAGAGGCATCAAAATGGCTTAACCATGGCGTACGGGCATGCTTGACCCGGTGCCAAGAGCCATAGGATGCACGGGGATCCGACCGTGCGGCGGCACGGTCGTGTGTGCAATTATGGATGTTCTGGAGTCGTGGAGCTGTAGTTAAGGGCCGTTCAGGCTCTCGGGTGATGACAAACATTGTGGTGGTGAGGCCAGAGGCATCAAAACGCCTTAACCATGGCATACGGTCATGCTTGACCTAGTGTCAAGAGCTGTAGGACACGCACGAACCGGCTGTGCGGTAGCATATTTGTGTGTGCAAATATGGCAGTTCTAGAGCTGTGGAGCCATGGTTAAGGGATATTCAGGTTCTCAGGCGGCAACAAACACTGTGGTGGAGAGGCTAGAGGTGTCAAAATGCCTTAACCATGGCGTACGAGCATGCTTGACTCAGTGCCAGGAGCCATAGGATGCATTGGAACTGACCGTGCGGCAGCATGGTCGTGTGTGCAAATATGGCAGTTCTGGAGCCGTGGAGCCAAGGTTAAGGGCCGTTCAGGCTCTCGAGCGATGGCAAACGCTATGGTAGAGAGGCCAGAGGTGTCAAAATGCCTTAACCATGGCGTACGGGCATGCTTGACTCGGCCGAGAGCCATAGGATGCGTTGGAACCGACCGTGCGGCGGCATGGTCGTGTGTGCAAATATGGCGGTTTTGCGGCCGTGGAGCTATGGTTAAGGGCCCTTCGGGCTCTCGGGTGATGAAAAACTCTATGGTGGAGAGGTGAGAGGCATCAAAATGGCTTAACCATGGCGTACGGGCGTGCTTGACCGGTGCCGAGAGCCGTAGGATGCACAGGATCCGGCTGTGCGGCAGCACAGTTGTGTGTGCAATTATGGATGTTCTGGAGTAGTGGAGCTATAGTTAATCGCCTTTCGGGCTCTCGGGTGATGACAAATATTGTGGTGGTGAGGCCAGAGGCATCAAAATGCCTTAACCATGGCATACGGTCATGCTTGACCAAGTGTCGAGAGCTGTAGGACACGTAGGAACCGGCTGTGCGGTAGCATAGTCGTGTGTGCAAATATGGCAGTTCTAGAGCGGTGGAGCCATGGTTAAGGGCCATTCGGGTTCTTGGGCAGCAACAAATGCTGTGGTCGAGAGGCCAGTGGTGTCAAAACACCTTAACCATAGTGCATGGGCGTGCTTGACTTGGTGCGAGGAGCCGTTGGATGCGCAGGAACCGGCCGTGCGGCAGCAAAGTCGTGTGTGCAAATATGGCAGTTCTGGAGCCGTGGAGCCGAGGTTAAGTGTCGTTCAGGCTCTCGAGTGACGGCAAATGCTATGGTAGAGAGGCCGGAGGTGTCAAAATGCCTTAACCATGGCGTACGGGCATGCTTGACTCGAGCCGGGAGCCATAAAATGCGTTGGAACCGACCGTGCGGCGGCATGGTCGAGTGTGCAAATATGGCGGTTTTGGAGCCGTGGAGGCATGGTTAAGGGCCCTTCGGGCTCTCGGGTGATGGAAAACTCTATGGTGGAGAGGTGAGAGGCATCAAAATGGCTTAACCATGGCGTACGGGTGTGCTTGACCCGGTGCGAGAGCCATAGGATGCACGGGATCCGGCCGTGCGGCGGCACGAGTCGTGTGTGCAATTATGGATGCAGAGTCATGGAGCTGTGGTTAAGGGCCGTTCGGGCTCTCGGGTGATGACAAACATTGTGGTGGTGAGGCCAGAGGCATCAAAACGCCTTAACCATGGCATACGGTCATGCTTGACCTAGTGTCAAGAGCTGTAGGACACGCACGAACCGGCTGTGCGGTAGCATATTTGTGTGTGCAAATATGGCAATTCTAGAGCTATGGAGCCATGGTTAAGGGCCATTCAGGTTCTCAGGCGGCAACAAACGCTGTGGTGGAGAGGCTAGAGGTGTCAAAATGCCTTAACCATGGCGTACGAGCATGCTTGACTCAGTGCCAGGAGCCATAGGATGCGTTGGAACTGACCGTGCAGCAGCATGGTCGTGTGTGCAAATATGGCGTTCGAGCCGTGGAGCCAAGGTTAAGGGCCGTTCGGGCTCTCGAGCGATGGCAAACGCTATGGTAGAGAGGCCGAGGTGTCAAAATGCCTTAACCATGGCGTACGGGCATGCTTGACTCAGTGCCGAGAGCCATAGGATGCGTAGGAACCGACCGTGCGGCAGCATGGTCGTGTGTGCAAATATGGCAGTTTTGCAGCCGTGGAGCTATGGTTAAGGGCCCTTCAGGCTCTCGGGTGATGAAAACTCTATGGTGGAGAGGTGAGAGGCATCAAAATGGCTTAACCATGGCGTACGGGCGTGCTTGACCGGTGCCGAGAGCCGTAGGATGCACAGGATCCGGCTGTGCGGCAGCACAGTTGTGTGTGCAATTATGGATGTTCTGGAGTCGTGGAGCTATAGTTAATCGCCTTTTGTACTCTCGGGTGACGACAAATATTGTGGTGGTGAGGCCAGAGGCGTCAAAACGCCTTAACCATGGCATACGGTCATGCTTGACCTAGTGTCGAGAGCTATAGGACATGCAGGAACTGGCTGTGCGGTAGCATAGTCGTGTGTGCAAATATGGCAGTTCTAGAGCTGTGGAGCCATGGTTAAGGGCCATTCGGGTTCTTGGGCGGTAATAAACGCTGTGGTGGAGAGGCCAAAGGTGTTAAAATGCCTTAACCATGGTGCATGGGCGTGCTTGACTTGGTCTGGCCGTGCGGCAGCAAAGTCGTGTGTGCAAATATGGCAGTTTTGGAGCCGTGGAGCCGAGGTTAAGTGTCGTTCAGGCTCTCGAGTGATGGCAAACGCTATGGTAGAGAGGCCAGAGGTGTCAAAATGCCTTAACCATGGCGTACAGGCATGCTTGACTCAGAGCCGGGAGCCATAAAATGCGTTGGAACCGACCGTGCGGCAGCATGGTCGTGTGTGCAAATGTGGCGGTTTTTACCGCCGTGGAGGCATGGTTAAGGGCCCTCGGGCTCTCAGGTGATGGAAAACTCTATGGTGGAGAGGTGAGAGGCATCACAATGGCTTAACCATGGCGTACGGGCGTGCTTGACACGGTGCCGAGAGCCATAGGATGCACGGGGATCCGACCGTGCGGCAAAGACACGGTCGTGTGTGCAATTATGGATGTTCTGGAGTCGTGGAGCTATAGTTAAGGGCCGTTCAGGCTCTTGGGTGATGACAAACATTGTGGTGGTGAGGCCAGAGGCATCAAAACGCCTTAACCATGGCATACGGTCATGCTTGACCTAGTGTCAAAAGCTTGTTAACACCAGAATTTGGTCAGGAATATGACAGGTGGACCCGCAGACGGCAGAGAGAGGAATTCGGCAAGTGCATATGCGGTCGGCTAATTTCCATGTGTTCGGCAAATGGCCAAGCGGTCGGCAACTTGCTTTATTTGAAGGCGGAGAAAGGAAAAAGGAAGCTGATCGAAAAGGGAAGGAGTCGTGATGATCAAGGACTCCGATTATGGATAGAGTTAGCGTGTCTTTGTCTTTCCAATTTTGGTTAGATAGTTCGTAAGTGCTTAGGACTCATGTTTTGTCCAGGGTATAAATATAAACCCTCGACCATTGTAATAGGGGTTCACAACCAAATCAATACAACCGGCTACGCGCCACCCTTCGAGTCCTTTAGTCGTGTCGTCGAGTTCTTCGAGAGGGCCAATCGATCCGTCGACCTCCGTAAGTCCGGCAACCTTGCTATCATGTTTAGTATCGTGCGGCGGATTTAGATGTGATGCAAGTAGTCTCATCCGTTTTGCTTAGTATCGTGCGGCGGATTTAAGCTTAATGATGGGAAGTTTTTGCTTGTGCCTTGTATCGTGCGGCGGATTAAGACATGAGTAAAGATAGTTATCGGCTCTTTTAGATTTGGCATGATCTAATAGATTCATTAAGTTATCACGTGTTGCTTGCTTTGTTTAATGTTTAATTATTTGCAACACTCTTTTGCCCAATCTAGATTGATACTCTTTCGGCTTGTTGATCTTTTTCTTTCATGCTTACCAATATCGAATAGATCAAGCTCATATAGCCGAATTAGATCGATCTAGATTGTCACGTGTTGTGGGTTCATTCACGTTATGTGTAGATAAGCCTTGACAGACCGGGTACCGTGCGGCGGATGCGGGTCTTTGGGTTACTCTAGAACTAGTCATCCGGTGGACTAGAGATCGGTTTAAATCGATAGGCTCCTCTATATGTTACTTGTTTGTTCCTTCTTCATGGACCCCGATTCGGCAATCTTGCCGATACGGTTATGCTTATACATGTAGCAAGTATCTATAGATCTGTTAGATAATTATGTGCTTTTAGCTCTTTATTGCTAGATTGTATCATGCGGTGGATTGATCTAGTAGCAAGGAGTGGTGTAAATTCATAGTGAGTGGTATCATGCGGTGGATTAGCTTGCTTGAGTTTATGCTCGACGGGTTTATGAAGGCTAGACGTGCGGCGAGACTAGTTGGAGTAGCCTATGCATGTGTTGTTTAGTCGATTTATATTTATAAGTTACTTATTCTTAATTTTTAGTGCTTGATGATGCTTTAAACATGAGATGTAGTTTGATATGCTTTAATGATTTAATCTTGTTCAAACATGTCTTCATTTACGTATTCGGCTAGTTTGTTTGTTTACATCGTTATGTTACTTTAGCCGAATGAACCGCATCCGTTGGCGAGATAGCTTCCATAGCTATGTGTCGTCGTAAGTGGCTTCGGGGCCGTAAAGATGGAACTGCCGGTCTCACCCCAAAGACGTTCCAGCTTATGATCTTACTTGTTTTATCCCTTGTCGATTTTCAGGTCAAATCGATCGGCACGCCACCGGATTCGTGACGCCGGCACCCGATTGAAGCTAGGCTTTCCGGCTTGCTGTGTGTGTGAGACGTAGGGTGGTCACATTTTGCGTCAACACACTTTTTGGCACGCTCGGTGGGACAACTTCTCAATATAAGATGGGATCGGAAATTGACAACATCACGTTCGAACGTGACCATGGACGAAGCTGCCGCCGCAGCAACGCGGATGGTGGAGCAAGCAATGGAACAATTTCAGCGAAATGTCGATGTCCTTTTCCAAGAACAAGAGTGGCAGAGTGATGATCAAGCAAGCACGCCACGAGTTCTTCTCGCTGGTCGATCGATGTTACCGACGAGGAGGAGATGCAGAGGGTAGTTGGAGCCATCTACAAGTCAGGAGACACTATGTTGAATCACAACACAGCCTTTTCTCGGGCACCTTCCGCAAAATCATGGCTGAAACTTTTGGTCCGGCGGTTGACAAACGATTTGAAGCAAGATTTGGAGAGCTTGCCGGGCCAAGGTGTACTTCAACACTCAAGCAATCTTCGGGGAAGTCAACCGGAGGAGAAGAGATAATCGGTACAAGCAAAGATGGAGCTATTCATGATGGAAAAGAGAAGCCTCCAAAGGACCGAGCAGCAAACTCATGGTCGTAGCTTTTGGTGCGACAATGATATACCGCATCTCGCTATAAGATTTCTCCAAGTAGCAAACAGATTGCGTAAGAGTGTCTATGGAGATGGGTATAGTGAATTCACGATTACGGTGCTCGGATGCTTTGCCGAATCCGGGATACGGGAGTGCATCGGGAGTGCCTTCTAGGAGACAGGGAGCAAAAGATGCAAATGATGAGCTCCTAAAGCGTAATGGCCGATATGATGCAGAATCAATTCGGCCCGAAACCAAAGCATCGACATATGCATACAAATCTCCTTTCCTGAATGGTACAATAGGGTAGCTCTTCCACCAAGAGTTAAACCACCAACGGATTTGACCAAATTCTCGGTCGGGATGATACCAAGCATTACCATTGAACATGTCAAGAGATATCCGATGCAACTTGGAGAAGCCGCCGCGATGAAGCTTGGAGGATCGATATTTTCCTATGTCTCTACGACAGGCCGGCTTTCACATGGTTTGCATCGCGCGGCCGGCCAATTCCATTGGTACATGGGCAGAATTGGAGCAAAAGTTCCATTCATACTTTTATACGGGAACCAATGAGAAGAAGATGGTTGATCTGTGGTCTATGAGGATGAAAACTACCGAGACACCAATGGAGTATCTCGCAGATTCGGAGAAGTAAAGAACATGTGCTATTTCTCGACTATTCCGATGATCAGCTTGCACAATTGGTCATTGCAGCATGCCGCCACATATTAGAGACAAGCTATTCGGCATGGAGTTTGAAGATCTTGGACAGCTTGCACAAAAGCCGACAAAGCAATGAGCAATCAAGCCCAAGGGTTCGGAAGAGATGCTCGTTTCGGAAGAACAAGCAACCTGTTGATATGTATCGGGATTTACGGAGGAAGCATCTCGAATATGAAGATGAAGATGAAGTAGTTGGCTGCAGAGTTGACCTGGACAAAAGAGCCTACTTTGGTCATCATCGATGGTGTGAAGCAGAAGGGATCTTATGATTTTGATGTCGATAGAAAGCGAGATAAGCTCTTTTTGTATCTGGTCCAAGAAGGACGCGTTAAGCCGCGTAAGGACATCCTATGCCGCATACTGAAGGAGTAAAGGATAAGAAGTACCGTGGATTTCATGATACAAACTCTCATCATATCAATGATTGCCGAGTGTTCGAGTAAAAATTCGAAGGCTATTCAAGATGGACACTTAAGATTTGATGGCAAGATGAAAGTAGACAAGAACCCGTTCCTCGTAACATGGTCTCTTTCTCCATAGGCATGGTTGATGCCGGTGAGTCCAAGGAAAAGGGAAAGATGAAGGTTCGACATCCGAAAGAGCCAAAGAGATTGGTCTGTTGACCCTAATCGGCAAGTTACCAAGGAGGAAGTGCAACAAGCGCAGTTCAAGAATAGCCGAACGAGAGAAGGGTCAAACTTCGATGCGGCTAAGGGAAATTGCCGAATACACGCGATCCGAAGCGCGGGGTTAAAGACGACACTTATTGAATAAGTGGCAATGGGAAAAGAAGATGGAGTATGATGAGGAACAGCGAAGTACATTGAGGAGGAACGCAGTTCATGGCGTAACGTCGGAGATATGAAGCAGAAGTGTGCCAAAGGGAACAAGAAGAATACGGAGAGAGCAAGAGCAATCTCATTGGAATTGTTCCTTCTTCGCATTAATCGTTGGAATGAAGGCTTGAAATTGCCGCGTAAACAATTGCCCGAATGCGGTGATCAATATTCGAGTACAGGCAATCTCGAGTCAACCGTCCCGTTCATGATAGACTTGGGATGAAAGTTCCGAGAACGATCGGCGCCTAAAAATAAAACGGTTTTGATGGATATCGAGGAAAAGATTTGCGAGACCAAACATGGGCTCACGGTAGTGTCCATACTACGGAAGAGAGCTCCTACAGATGGCAAAAAGGTCAATGGTGCCCTCCCGGTCTCGGAAAAGCCGAAGAGAAGAGTTCGCGTTTGAGAAATCAAGAGATGAAGCAGAAATAGCCGAAAAGAAGCCGTATGGCGTCCTAAGAAAAAGGATGGTAGACAGGGCCCATCGGCTAATACTAACATGGTGTTCTTCATTCCATTAGAGTTTAAAGCTCCCGAAGACCAAGAAGTGCAAGATGAGGTATATTGATTTTGATGAGACTCGAATGCCGAGACCCGATGGCTCAACTTGTGTTGACTCGGCAAGCAATCTTTGATAAGCCGGTTAAAAATCGTCATCGAAACCATTGTACTTGAAGGGATATGTCAATGGCAAGCCTTTAACTAAGATGCTTGTTGATGGAGGGGCCGCTATCAATATTATGCCCTATGCTACTTTCAGAAACTTGGTATGACAAATGAAGATTTCTTCATGACCGACATGATCCTTAGAGATTTTGTCGGCAATGCTTCGATACTCGTGGAGCAAGACATGTGCGGTGATGATTGGATCCAAGACCTTGATCACTACCTTCTTTGTCATTGATGGCAAGGGGGCATATAGCATGCTTCCCGGGAAGGGATTGGATCCATGCTAATTTTTGTATACCCTCAACTATGCATCAAATCCTTATTCAGTGGGTAGGAGATGATGTAGAAGTTGTTCAGCCGATGATTCAAAGTGAGTGTTGCCACTTCGAGCCCGCTTATTGGGAGTATGATGGACTAGATTGCCTTTCGGGTAAGGTATGGAAAGAAGGTCCTGTCAATGTGTTCGACAGGATCAACACCGATCCAAGCAATGGCTCGACAAGAACTTTTAATGGGCAATCCAATCGATGGCAACAAAGGCAAACTGGTCGTGGTTTCATGTCGGCCGACAAATTAGAAGAAATCAATGTTGGTGATAGCACAAAGTCAAGGCCGATGTATATCGGTGCAAATTTAGACCCGGAGAATATAAATTGAAGTTAATAGAGTTGCTGAATGAGTTCAAAGATTGTTTTGCTTGGGATTACACGAGATGCCTGGGTTGGATCGATCAATTGTTGAGCATAAGCTGCCTATAAAACCTGGATTTCGTCCTTTCAAACAACCTCCACGGAAAATCTATAAAGAGGAGGTATTGGCCGATGTAAAGAAAGAGATTGAGAGATTAATTGAAGCAAACTTTATTCGGCCATGCGGTATGCGAATGGATTTCAAATATAGTACCTGTCTACAAGAAGAATGGAAAGATGAGGGTATGCATAGATTTCGTGAGATCTCAACAAAGCTACTCCAATGGATGGATACCCAATGCCGTTGCCAATTTATTAGTGGATGCGGCGTTGGTTATGAAGTTATCGGTTTATGGATGGCAATGCGGGGCTACAATCAGATTTTCATGGCGAGTTGAAGATATTGCAAAGGCGCATTCAGATGTCCTGGTCACATTGGATTGTTTGAGTGGATAGTGATGACATTTGGATTGAAGAATGCTGGTGCAACTTATCGAGAGAGCCATGAACTATATCTTTCATGAGTTAATCGGCAAGATTGTAGAAATTTATATTGATGATGTAGTAGTCAAATCCGAGAGACCATGAAGGACATTTAGCCGATTTAAGAAAGACTTTGGAGTGCACAAGGAGACATGGCTTAAAGATGAATCCAAACAAGTGTGCTTTTGGAGTCTCGAAGTTTGGTGAGTTTTAGGGTTCTTGATCCACAAAGGAGGGATAGAAGTTGGAAAAAAGAGCATGGAAGCAATAGACAAAGTTGTGCCCCCAACTAACCTTACAGAATTGCAATCATTGCTGGGCAAGGTCAATTTCGTGAGAAGATTCATATCCAATTTATCAGAAAGAGTGTTGCCTTTCTCTCCATTGTTGAAGCTCAAGAAAGATCAGAAATTTGTCTGGGGTGACATACAGCAAAAGGCTTTTGATGAAATCAAGCAATATATGAAGGCACCGCCAGTGTTGGTACCTCCACAACTTGAGAAGCCTTTCAAGTCATGTATGTGGCGGCCGATAGTCTAACAATAGGATCGGCCCTTATGCAAGAGTTTGATGGAAAAGAGAGAGTAATAGCTTACCTTAGCCGAAAACCGTTAGATCCTGAAACAAGGTATTCGGCTATAGAAAAGCTCGTTTGTGTGTTTATTACTCATGCACCAAATTTCGGCACTATTTGTTAAATGCCGAATGTGTGGTTATATCTAGTTTTGATGTAATTGAACACATGTTGTCAATGCCGATTTTAAGTGGGAGAATCGGCAAATGGGTATTAGCACCGTCGTAGTTTAATTTAAAGTATGAGTCGGCAAAAGCGGTGAAAGGACAGGCAATTGCCGATTTTATTACTCAACATCGTGATTTATCGTTGATATGATTAACATTGCCCCATGGGCATTATTTTTTGATGGATCATCATGTGACAAAGGTGGTGGTTCTGGTATTCTTTTGATATCCCCACGTGGAAAGATATTTGAGTTTGCTTTTTCAATTGAATATCCCGTCACTAACAACCAAGCGAGTATGAGGCTTTGCTTAGAGGGCTTCTTTGTTGGTAGAACGAAGGCTGTTGCCGTTGAGGTATTTGGTGATTCTGAATTGGTAATCAATCGGTTGACAGGACAATATGAATGCAAAAATGATGTACCGCAAGGGTACCATGAACAATGTAGGGAACTTCGAAAAGTTTTTCAAAAGTAGTTACTTTGCATCATATACCCAGAGAGCACAATGGAGAAGCAAATAAATTAGCTCAAGCGCTTCTGGATATCGGGAAAATCATGAAGTCTATACAGCAGAAGAAGATGTTTTCAATTCGATCGGATAAGTAATGACTGGAGAAGTGACATTATCAACTATCCGAAAGATCCATCTCAAAGAGTTTCCGGAGGCTCGGGTGTAAGGCATTTAAATTTGTGCTTCTTGATGATCGGTTGTACCACAAGTCTATAGATGGAGTGTTGCTCAAATGCTTGAGCCAAGAAGAAGCTAAGAAGATTATGTTTGAAGTCCATGAAGGAGCTTGTGGTGCACATCGATCGGCTTACCGAATGAAATGGATAATAAGGAGGACGGGGTACTTTTGGCCGACTATGTTGGAGGATTGCTTTGAATATTACAAAGGGTGTCGAGATTGTCGATATTTGGTAATGTTCTGAGAGCACCTGCATCTGTTTCCGAATCCGATAATTAAACCTTGGCCGTTCGAGAGGATGGGGTATAGATTTAATTGGACAGATCAATCCTCCATCTAGCAAAGGACACAAGTTTGTGTTGCTAGCAAATGATTATTTCACCAAGTGGGTTGAAGCTATCCCTTTGAAAAAGGTCACATCGAGAAAATATGATCGGTTTGTCAAGGAACATATAATTCATAGGTTTGGGATTCCATTGAGACCATTACAACCGATCGGGGACTCGGTTCACTTCTTCGTAGTTTTGTGATTTTGCCGAAAACATGGGGATAAAATTTTGTATAATTCTTCTCCTTATTATGCACAAGCCAATGGCCAAGCAGAGGCGTCAAATAAGATCATGATCAAGATTATTCGAAGAAAATCGATGAGAAGCCAAGGAGATGGCACTTGGTCCTTAATGAAGCATTGTGGGCTTACCGAATGGCTTGCCATGGGTCCACACAAGCATCTCCATATGAGTTGGTTTATGGACATAATCTTTGTGATGCCTTGGGAGTTGCAATCGGGATCAAGGAGAGTTGAGTTACAAAAGGACCTCGATTTAAAAAGATTATAAGGATCGATGATGGATGAGTTAGAAGATTTGCATTTGATTCGTCTTAAGACCTTGGAGAATATTGAGAAGAATAAAATACGTGTTGCCAAGTACTACAACAAGAGAGTTAAAATTAAGCAATTTGCGAAGGAGAATTGGTTTGGAAAACAATATTGCCAATTGGTACCAAAGACAGAATATTCGGCAAGTGGTCTCCGAATTGGGAAGGACCTTTTCGGGTTGTCGGTTGTGCACTGGCAATGCGTATATATTAAAAACGCTGTTTGGAGAAGAACTTACTAGAGCCATCAATGGCGGATACCTTAAGAAGTTTTATCCAAGTATCGAAGTTGGATCTTAATTGTGATTATGACATAAGCGTGGTATAGCCGATTGAATAAAATCGCCTTGAGCAAAGGAAAGAAGTTGGAAAGAAGTAACCGATAATATTATCGCCTCTAGTGGAAAGATAGCCGATATCGTGTGTATCGTCTTCGTAACAAAAATAGCCGATACGCTTGTATCGCCTTTAGTCGATTTTTAAAAGTATAAGTGAACAGTTTGATCTTATCTCTCACTGATAGGTTTATCGGGAGAAGATAAAGGGAATTGAAGTACTACGCTACAAACCGTCAAGTCATGGAACAGGACCGAGATCTAATCGGCTAAAATGATGTCATGCGATTCGGGAGCTTTCGTTTGGGAAGAGCGTTGCAATGAAGTTCTAGCTAAGGGAAAATTTGCAAAGAAGCAAATACAACAGACGAATGTCATCACGAGACAAGCAAGAACAAGAAGAGGACCAACATTCTTCATTAAAATTTTATTTACAACCCGCGCCAATCCTAGTACAAGCTACTCCTCTTCTTCGTTGAAGAGCTTGTTGAGGACAGACTCGGGGGTTGGTGGCGTTGGCCATGGCGTCGGCGTGGGCGTCGTAACCCGCCGGGAGGCCCTCGATGTCGTCGACTTCGTGAGGGAGCCCGCCGCGGAAGCCGGTCGGCATCGGAGCGTAGTCGTCCCGGTCCAGACGACATCCCCGCCAGGCCGAGGGGAGGTGCCGAGGCGCACGCCATGAAGGGCAACCTCTGGTCGACCCGACCAGCACCGCCCGAGGCGCTCCACCCGCGTCGCCCCTTGGGCGTTCACGTGGTTGGCCGCCGCCATCGCCGCCACCTTCAAGCGGTCCAGCTCCGCGGTGAGGTCTCGCAAAGAAAAAATAAGATTAATCAATGAGCGAGATGAATCGGAAGGAACATGGGTTGAAGGCAATTGGCGAAAAGTGAATGCGGTGATGGCCTCGCTCATCCGCCGGCAGTTGTCCTCCAACTCCAGCCGAGCGATCCCGAACTTCTTGGTTTCTTCACCAAGAAGCTCCATCGCCTCATCCCGCTCGCGGCGATACGCGGCGGCGTCGTAACGGGCCGTACGGCGGGATCTCCTCATCGTTCCTCTCCCATATAGGAACGTACGGCCGACCCCGATGAAGCCGGCGTGAAGTCGGTGCGGAGAAGGAGCGGAGCCGGGCCGGAGCGGAGCCAAGACGGCGAGGCGTCGAACGCCGCCCGGGCGCCGTGAAGCGCCATTGGCCGGTGCTAATCCTCGCCGTCCTACAAACGAGGTACCGTCAAGATCGGCTAATTTAGAAAAGAACACGAGACAAGATGGGGAGATCGTTTCTTCGCAGACGGCGACCACCACGGCTGCTTCCCTCCGCCGCGTCCACCACGGGAGCGGGAGCGGAAGCGGAAGAGGAGCGTGGGTGCCGGCCCGGGCGACCCGCCTCCGGACATTGGCGATGTAGTCGCCGGTGTTCCCTGAGTAGCCCGAAACGGATCAAGAAGATAAGCAGCCGCAAAGGGGGCAGAGGTTCAGATCGGGTAAAGACTATCGAATAGCACAACTCAAGGGATTGGAGATCTCACCGCCGGCGCCGGTTGCTGCTATCCTCCGCCTCGTCCTGGGCAGGACGCTTATTACGATCTCCGCCGCTCGCCATTGGTGATGGTGGGGGTTTTTTGGGCTTGTAGGCAAGGAGGAAGTGGAAGAGATTGAAGAAGATAGCAACTGCTTGTGTTTGATGTGATGATGGTGGGAGCCGACTGGTCCTATTTATGAACGTGGGAGCCGTGGAGAGCGTGGGAAAGCCAAGCGACAGAGTAGGGTTTCCACGTTTATGGGCCGATGTTGAGTTGGGCCGAGCCCATTACTACCGGCGATTCGGTTACCATACGCTCGGTCGGCTAAATAGCCGATGAAAGTTATTCGGCTAAAGTGAACGCTTGAAGCGACAATAGTTACGTTCGGCCGATATACGCGTCTATGAGTACGGTTGTAATTGGAAGAGCCGAATGGTAACAAGCGAGAGAAAAAGATAAAGATTATCTACTTTTCAAGAGAAAAGAAATTGTTTTCAAGTATGACAAGGCCAAGCCTAAGAGTCTACATCTTCAAGTACAAGCCAAGCATCTATACATTTAAGAAAGAATTGATAACAGACAAGAGCATCAATCTTGATTCGGTTGGCCTCATCAAGAGCTTTTGGTCCTCTTCTTCAGAATCTTGGATATTGGACAGTTTGCTTTTGATTTGCCGCGTCTCCTTAATGACGATTGTATTTTGGATTTAGCCGAATCAAGAGATGGCAGATTTGCGAGCTTAGTTTCATGAGACTGAATATTGGCATTCGGTTGAGCCAATTGAGCTTCAAGTTTGGCTTTTTCTTCTCTCATGACCGGCTCTGGTTCTAAGGTGCTCAAGAGATGCTCGGTTGACTTGATGCTAGAATAGAGCTCCTTTTTGCTGTTCCTTGGCCATTTTTCTTTTCTCCAGATCAACTTTGGTGGACATATTCTTGTGTGCTCTCTTGATAGCAGCAAAATGATCATCAAGGTGTGATAAAGCGTCTATGGCGGCCTTGAGATTGGAAGGAAGCTCTTGATCAATAAGCTCTGCTATTTCCCTTATTTTGTCTGAGTCTTGGGCCAAAGCAACAATATCCTTTTTCAGAAATGAGATTATATCCTTTAGCTTGGCTTGACTCTCTGATGACAGCTGCTGGTTGGAAGAAACTTCATCGTCTTTGTCCCCAGCATACTCTTCAGCGATAAGGGAAAAGCTGGCTTGAGGGTGAGCAGTGTCCTGTTGATGAACAAGGAAGGTAATTTAACCGAATGACTCGGTTGGAAGTAAAAATAATCAAGTGGAGTAAAATAATACCTCCTCGGCAAAAGCACGATCAATGGCATCTGGGTAGCATCAAGACTCGAGTGCCCGGGTGCGATTCTTTGCCTGAGATAGCAGTGTCATGGCTTGTTGATGCATCTTGGATTGCCGAAGGAGTTAAACCGTAATCCGGTGAGAGAGATTTTTCTCTGCTACTTCTCCTCGATCACTGTTTGTTCATCAACCCGATGAGAGGGAATTTCTTCTGCTATATCTCCTTGTTCACCTACTTGATCGTCGGGCTGATGCATATCAAGATCATTGGTGAGCTCATTGTTTGCTTGACCAATGGAGGCTCCAGGAGAGTTGTCCAAGATCACTACCCTATCGGGACTTTGAGGGTTGGCCTCGCACATGTTGAAAGAAAGTGATAAGTGCAAAACACACTTGCGAGATGGAAAATAAAGGATCAAAAACATTCATACTCGAGGGAGTGGTTTAGCTTTCTTAGATCTTGTTTTCTTGGGAATTTGCGGTGTCCTTGATAGGGGAGGAAGAAGTTTTTCTTTTGAGATCTTTCGGGAGCACCGTATCGTCGGCAGTATCTTGTTGAACACATCGGACTTGGAGCATCATGCCCCAAAGCGGCAACGGGGCCGGGTTGCCAATATTGAACCTCGGAGGACTTGGAGGAGCAATGTCCTGTTCAAAGGAGATGTTTTAGAAACGAACGAGAGATATGAAGTAAAAGGTGGTTTGTGAGTGTGTACCTCATCATCGAAGAAAATGAAGGCATCAAGACTTGGCATAAAGGGTGAACTTGTGCTCGAAGATATGAGAATGCCATTCTTGCCACCAGAGGTTGAAGGAAGAATGAGTAGCTTCAATTATCACCCAGGAGGATTGGGCTCATATGTTGGAAGCTTGCATCCAAGATTGAAGACTTTGTTGGCCTCGGTTATATTCAAGCGGTGTCTCCCTGGGTACGATGATGCTCGAGAAATATGGCCTTGGGGGCGGTGACCAAGTCCAAAGCGTGTCGGCAACCATGTTTGGATTATAAAATTCATAAGTTGAGCTTATCAACCGACCATGGTGAAATTCTGGCCGCGTGAGCACGGGGCTTGATGAAAGCATTGAAAATGTCCCTGGAATCATCATCTATGCGGCCCAACTCATAGCTGAATACGCAAGGGAGAGCTAAATTTTCATTCTCCCTGTAGGGAAACCAGATCATGTGGTTGAATCCCTTGTAGAAGATCTTGAAAAGATGACCCAGGTCTAAGTCAATAATGATTGAAGATGCAGCCTCTCCATATGTCGACAAGATTTGTATGCGGGGTCTTCACCTTCGGCATAATTGATTGAAGGAAAGTTCGGATTGTGGAGATCTACGAGAGACAATCGATGCATGTATAGTTGCAACCACATCGGAGAAGCCACCATGGTCCATTGACACGGGAGATTTCGCCACGATTCCTCATCGGACGATGTCTGGTGCATCATGTGGTAGAAAGCTCCCAACGAGATATTTGCCTAAAGGAATCGGCTTGCACGTAGCCAATTCTTGACCATCACTATGTGATTCGAGTGGGCTCATTGGACTTGCCACGGAAAATGAATGCATAACCACATGTTCATGAATGCCCTATACTCTTTATCGAGACACGGGGCCGGTTGAAGCATAAGCCTGGACATACTTGGCCCGACCTCCTCCCGATTTGATTTGCCGTGAGCTGGTGCTTTTGTATTTGAATGGGTATGTTGGCTTGGTAATGTTTAAACCAGTCATCATAAAAATGTCGAGAGAGTGATCGACATTGGGCCATGACCGAAGATGAACGCATTGATGGCGTCGGACCGGAAGTGGGAAGCGGCTATCGGGAGGAGTCGTTCCTAGGCATTTCGGCTAAAGAAAGCTCCGGACAATGCTGAATATCTTGGGATTCCCAAAAATCACTGCTCTGACTGCATCCTACGGTACCAATCACGCCATCCTGTGATTGAAGGAAGGGGCCATGTTTTGAAAGTATTCGGCCATCTTGTTTGGGGGAGAAATCCTAGACTTAAAGGGGATCCTCGGGGTTTCCTTTTCAATAAATTCCCTTGGATTGGGGTCTCCCCGCGGACCAAGAAAAAATGATCCGGGACACGCAAGATTGGAGATCAAGATCTCATTCTTCATTTCCTTTAAGAAGAAATTGAAGCAAATGGATCAAAAGGTGCATCACGGAAATTGATTCGAAAGAATTGCCGAATGGGTAAAGCAAGTAGGGTTACCTCTAGAAACTCCTCTTGAGTTCTGGCCGCCATGATGGAGGTGGTTGAAGTCTCGTCGCCATTGAAGTCAACGAGCGCAGATCTCAAATGGCGGTCACGGGTGTTGGCGGTCTTGACCTAGATGAAAGCGGCTGACAGTCAATTTCGAAATAAAATCCTTTTATCTCGAAATTGAGGGGCATGTGTTAACACCGAGAATTTGGTCGGGGAATATGACGGGTGGACCCCTTGAGACGGCGAGAGAGAGGAATTCGGCAAGTGCATATGCGGTCGGCTAATTTCCATGTGTTCGGCAAATGGCCAAGCGGTCGGCAAGAATTGCTTTATTTGAAGGCGGAGAAAGGAAAAAGGAAGCGTCGAAAAGGGAAGGAGTCGTGATGATCAAGGACTCCGATTATGGATAGAGTTAGCGTGTCTTTGTCTTTCCAATTTTGGTTAGATAGTTCGTAAGTGCTTAGGACTCATGTTTTGTCCGGGGTATAAATATAAACCCTCGACCATTGTAATAGGGGTTCACAACCAAATCAATACAACCGGCTACGCGCCACCCTTCGAGTCCTTTAGTCGTGTCGTCGAGTTCTTCGAGAGGGCCAATCGATCCGTCGACCTCCGTAAGTCCCGGCAACCTTGCTATCATGTCTAGTATCGTGCGGATTTAGATGTGATGCAAGTAGTCTCATCCGTTTTGCTTAGTATCGTGCGGTGGATTTAAGCTTAATGATGGGAAGTTTTTGCTTGTGCCTTGTATCGTGCGGCGGATTAAGACATGAGTAAAGATAGTTATCGGCTCTTTTAGATTTGGCATGATCTAATAGATTCATTAAGTTATCACGTGTTGCTTGCTTTGTTTAATGTTTAATTATTTGCAACACTCTTTTGCCCAATCTAGATTGATACTCTTTCGGCTTGTTGATCTTTTTCTTTCATGCTTACCAATATCGAATAGATCAAGCTCATATAGCCGAATTAGATCGATCTAGATTGTCACGTGTTGTGGGTTCATTCACGTTATGTGTAGATAAGCCTTGACGGGACCGGGTACCGTGCGCGGATGCGAGGTCTTTGGGTTACTCTAGAACTAGTCATCCGGTGGACTAGAGATCGGTTTAATCCCGATAGGCTCCTCTATATGTTACTTGTTTGTTCCTTCTTCATGGACCCCGATTCGGCAATCTTGCCGATACGGTTATGCTTATACATGTAGCAAGTATCTATAGATCTGTTAGATAATTATGTGCTTTTAGCTCTTTATTGCTAGATTGTATCATGCGGTGGATTGATCTAGTAGCAAGGAGTGGTGTAAATTCATAGTGAGTGGTATCATGCGGTGGATTAGCTTGCTTGAGTTTATGCTCGACGGGTTTATGAAGGCTAGACGTGCGGCGAGACTAGTTGGAGTAGCCTATGCATGTGTTGTTTAGTCGATTTATATTTATAAGTTACTTATTCTTAATTTTTAGTGCTTGATGATGCTTTAAACATGAGATGTAGTTTGATATGCTTTAATGATTTAATCTTGTTCAAACATGTCTTCATTTTGTATTCGGCTAGTTTGTTTGTTTACATCGGTTATGTTACTTTAGCCGAATGAAGCTGCATCTGTTGGCGGAATAGCTTCCATAGCTATGTGTCGTCGTAAGTGGCTTCGGGGCCGTAAAGATGGAAGCTATCTGGTCTCACCGGCACGTTCGGTTATGATCTTCTTGTTTTATCCCTTGTCGATTTTCAGGTCAAATCGGCACGCCACCGGATTCGACGCCGGGCACCCGATTGAAGCTAGGCTTTCCGGCTTGCTGTGTGTGAGACGTAGGGTGGTCACATTTTGCGTCAACAAAGCTGTAGGACACGCACGAATCGGCTGTGCGGTAGCATATTCGTGTGTGCAAATATGGCAGTTCTAGAGCTATGGAGCCATGGTTAAGGGCCATTCAGGTTCTTAGGCGGCAACAAACGCTGTGGTGGAGAGGCTAGAGGTGTCAAAATGCCTTAACCATGGCGTACGGGCATGCTTGACTCAGTGCCAGGAGCCATAGGATGCGTTAGGCCCGGCCGTGCGGCAGCATGGTCGTGTGTGCAAATATGGCGGTTACGGAGTCGTGGAGGCATGTAGTTAAGGGCCCTTCAGGCTCTCGAGTGATGAAAAACTCTATGGTAGAGAGGCCAGAGGTGTCAAAATGCCTTAACCATGGCGTACGGGCCTGCTTGACTCAGTGCCGAGAGCCATAGGATGCGTTGGAACCGTGTGTGCAAATATGGCAGTTTTGCAGCCGTGGAGCTGTGGTTAAGGGCCCTTCAGGCTCTCGGGTGATAAAAACTCTATGGTGGAGAGGTGAGAGGCATCAAAATGGCTTAACCATGGCGTACGGGCGTGCTTGACCCGGTGCCGAGAGCCGTAGGATGCACGGGGATCCGGGCGTGCGCGGCAAAGTCGCGTGTGCAATTATGGATGTTACAGGTCGTGGAGCTATAGTTAAGGGCCGTTCGGGCTCTTGGGTAATGACAAATATTGTGGTGGTGAGGCCGAGGCGTCAAAACGCCTTAACCATGGCATACGGTCGTGCTTGACCTAGTGTCGAGAGCTATAGGACATGCGGGAACGGCTGTGCGGTAGCATAGTCGTGTGTGCAAATATGGCAGTTCTAGAGCTGTGGAGCCATGGTTAAGGGCCATTCGAGTTCTCGGGCGGTAATAAACACTGTGGTTTAGAGGCCAAAGGTGTTAAAACGCCTTAACCATGGTGCATGGGCGTGCTTGACTTGGTGCGA